>PVKS010007363.1:0-73365 GCA_004027875.1 Aplodontia rufa
AGGACTAGTCTTGGGTCCAGGGCTCTCCCGGCCACATGGGGCAACCTCCGGAACAGCTCTGCTCAAGTCCATGGCTCCAGGGTGAATGACTGATAAGAACTGATGGTGTAGGTGTAACAAGGCTGCCTTAGCCCCCATGGTGTGGCAGGTGGAAGGGGACATTCTGACAGCAGTTACTGCCCCAGGAGATGCTTGGGAGGAGCTATGGCATGTTCCATCTGATTTACTTTTCTCTTGCAGAATAAATAGCATGGGAGTTATCCTCACTACTTCTCCACAGTGTGATTTGTGGAGCAGATGGCCACAGTGGCTGTGACAGTGAAGGGGTCCTTCACAGGTTCTCCACCAACTCAGCATCTTAAGAATCTCAGGAATCTCCCTGGCTGTGAGTCTAGGAAATTCTCAACTTGTCCCTGACACTCCATAGCTCCAAAGCTTTGACGAATCACGTAATTATCTGGGGTCCCATTTTCTTGGTCTCTTGCCTGGCTGACCTGAGCTAGATGATGAAGGGGAATTCTCTCCTAAGGGAACAAAAGAGAGGGAGTGGGAAAGGAGAAAACTAGGCTGTAGAAAAACAGGAGAGAGACGATGAGCGAGGCAAGCGAGAGAGCACAGGGGTACCCAGCATGGCGGCCTGCCTGGGGGGAAAGGTCACAGACCAGGTACCACCTGCTTCCAGAACCTTCTTAACAACTTCCTGCCAGTCCAGCCCAGCTTGGCCTCTGTCACATACACAATTAAAACTGGGCTGATTTTGAGCCATCAGAAAGTAAATAAAACAGGATTAAATATTAAGAAGCCAAGCAAAGTGGCCTTATTAAAAAGGCACAATATAAGCACGATGTGCCAGCAGAATAATTATTATTACTGCTATAAACTGGGAGGAGGCATGAATGCCTGCCCTTGATCTGCAGCCATAATGCAAAGAAGAAAACCAGGGCTGCTGTGAACTCCGCAGGCCATAAACACCCAGCGCTCCCGACAGAAAACGTCTGTCCACCGTCATGGCACCGTGGGCTCGGTCACCTCCTTAATACAGGGGGCCGAGGGGTGGTGAGGAGAGGCGAGAAGAGGCAGGAAGAGCTGAGTGTGTCTAATGATCTTCAGCGGTCCCTCGCCTTCCTTTCCCTCACCCCACCTTCACTCAGGGTGACAGGGCAGCATGGAACACGTGCAGGCCCTCAGGGACGTGGGGGAAGCAGGCTGTCGGGTCACACGGGGAGACAGACACCCCCAAGGGCAAACACACCTCACCTGCAACCAGGAGGGATGCTCTGGTCGTGGGTCATGGTGGCCTTTCTGTTCAGGACTCCTTTGGAAACAGATTCTTTTAGGCACAGTATTACTTTTAGGTTGGGGAGGGGACATTCTTATAGCTCCCAAGGTTCAGCAGGAGATGGTCACCCACAGGATGCTGTGCGTCCTGACCCCTCTCCAGTGCAGTGCAGTGATGTATGATAGTCACCCCTTCACTTTACAGCCTGTCCCCTCAGAGTGTGCCACAGCATCCGCAGTCATTTCCATGTTGATAATAGTTATTAAGGACAGTTCCATTCTTGATCATTCACTACATGTGCCAACTACTCCTTCACATGATTTACATACATTAACTGATTTAACCCCATGAGGGACGTATTATATGTGCCCATCTTATAGATGAAGAAACTGAGGCTTGGAGAATTCAGTTACTCAAAACAAGCAGCTAATAAGATCCAGGATTTGAACCTTGTACACCTGATGTCAAGTCTTAGCTGTTATGAATTTGTAAAGCCCTTTCCTAATCATGAGAGGAAGGGGATAAGTGTCCTGAGGATGAGGTTGTGCTCGAGGCACTAAGGGAAGAGCAGAGAGTGGAGGTGGCAATCCTGTGAAGATGCCCCTTATCTAATAATCCTGCCCAGGGCCTTCCTGCTCGTGGCTCTGGGGAGACGGGGAGAGTGGGAAGCAGAGCACAGTGCTTAGGTGCATGGACTCCGGGCTAGTGGCCTTGGCCTGAGTTCTGACTCTTCCCCATTGGAGCTGTGTGATCTTGGGACATGTTACTTCAGTCCTCCATGGCTCAGCCAACTCAAGGGAGCAATGAAAGGGGGTCCAGACTGGAATGTCCAGATAAGTATAATCTTGAAGGACTCTGGTCCTCTCTCTCCTGCATTCTGGAAACTATGACAAATTGGTATTGTCTGTAAATCTGGTTTGTTTCATGTACACCAAGACAGCTGTTCCTTGGAATACTGGCCATACAATAGAACGAAGCAAGCTAATGATGTCACTGCTTGTGTAGCCTAACCTATGAAACCCATTCCCTGTGGAAACTGCCACAGAATAGAGCCCCGTGGAAAGGGCAGGTGCTCCTGTCCACCCAGTCGCCACTGGACTTTATGGTGGAGTGCTGAGGGGCGGAGGCGCTACTTGGCACTACTGCCATTGGACTTTACCTATAAGTTAGTTTCACCAAACCTTATGCTCTCTAAACCTTCTTTGGGTATTTGGTCTTTCAGCTACCTGTCCCACTGCCCTAGCACAACTGGGCGAAAGACCACACACCATTTAACTTGAAAACCTCCTAGTTCCTTGCAGGATGAGTAATTTTGGACTGTATCATGGACACTCTGGATATTATGAGACTTTGAGGCCTCTATGAAAGAGTACTGTTGCTTTGTTTCAGCAGGCGATGTAGCTGTTCAGCTTCGGGCTGCAATTCTGATCCACCTTCTGTGGCTTGTGATTCAGGGGCAGTTCGGGTTCCAAGCCTTTGCGGTTGAATTGGTGTCCCCAGCGGCCAGCCTGGGAACTGAATAGTAGTCTTATGTAGTTTAGTTCTTAAAGGATATGGTGTGCTGTGTAGGGAGCTGATAGTGAGCTCAGGAGTTCATAAACAATGTTGTAGGATCACTTTTCCACGCTTGCTCCTGCTATGCAGCACCTCTGGCACTTCACAGTTTCCCAGGGCTCCTTTTCTCCAGTCTTCTGGTCAGAAAGCTGGGGCTCTAGTTACCCCACAGTGATAGGCATTTCCACGATGGTACTGTATTTGGTGCTGAGTGGCAGAAGGACAGAAAGAACTAGAATAGGGGTTCCCATTTCTTCAGAGTTTGGGCTCCTATGGATTCTAATCAGGGTCCTGTTTAGCAGCTACTGCAGGAGGTCCTGGGAAAGAACATCACGCAGAATTTCTCCACTTTCTTTGAGCATTCTGGATTCCCTTGATAGCTCCTTGAGTGTTCACTGCCGGGCTTCTCTTGGAGAGAGAAGAAATAACTCAGTGGCTGAACTGGAGCCACTGAGCGACAGTGGCCAACTGTCTGGTTGTCTTGCCCACAGGAGGAAACCCAGTGGATTTTGAAGCCCAGGACCCTGGATTATAAAGACCAGTAATGCTCTCTTCCCCCAGGGACAACCACTTCCTTTTAGCCCCTGGGGATTTCTCCAAATTTCTTCAAAGTTCAGCTAAACATTTCAAAATATTTTTGGCAGGGGCAGGAGTGGCCATTACAGCACCCCGCTTGCCTGGCATGCGCGAGTACGGGAGTTCAAACCCCAGCACCATGTACACAATGAAGTGTCACAGCAAGGAAAACCACATGAAAAACTAAATAAAAACTGTTTCTTTCTCTCTCTCTCTCACTGTCCCTCTGTTTTTTAAAAAAATATTTTTGGCATATTGCAAGTGGTAAACACAATTTTAATGGGAAGGTTGTTCTATATTGCTGGACTTGGCAATAAGGCTTATAGGCTAATCAAGACATATTAAGTGGTCATCATAAGCACAATGGCAGCCTGGTGACACGAGAAGAACACGATGCAGGGCTCCTGAGATCTGCATGCCAAGTGCTGCTTGACCATTTGCCAGATCATTTGAACTGAGGCAAGATGGTGAGGCAAAGCTATTTTTATTATCCATAAAAATTTCTTCTATTTTTTGTTTAGCTTGTTCTCTTTCTTTTTCTTTGTAATGTCTTTGGACTTATTCTCCATATACACACATTTCATAAATGTATAAGTATATATTTCTCATCTCATTGTTCACTTTGGTAGTTCAGCCACTGAGTTATTTCTTCTTCTACCCTGCCTTTACCAAACAGTAAGCAGCAGGCCCTGTACCGCCAAAATACAACAGGGAGTTTCTAGAACAGAGAGAGAGATCAGTTCCATAGGTATCTAATAACACCCAGGTAGGGCAGGAAAACCCTAGTCCAGAGACTGGCTGTTGGCATATCCAACTATCCACATATCCCTGGGTGCTCCCCAGTAACTACAGAAATGATGTTACAGTAATAGGCACTGCTCTCACAGTACAAAAATGGCTCCTGTACAAAGATGACAAAAATCACTACTCGGTATCTTTAAAAAGATATTGAGGGGGCTGGAGTGGTGGCTCAGCGGTTATGGCGCTTGCCCAGCATGCGTGAGTACACGTGTTCAAACCCCAGCACCCACGTACACAACCAAATGTCAGAGCAACGAAAGCCATGTGAAAAACTCAATAAAAATTGATTCTCTCTCTCTCTCTCTGTCCTTCTCTCCTTAAAAAAAAGATATTGATTTGATTTTTCAAAGTGCTTGTAAATTCAAATGTTGGTATTATACAACAAATCAATATATGCAAAGGAATGGCAATATCCCCCAAAAGTAATGTAATAATTATTGAACAGGACAGAATAGCCATTAACTGGAAGTAAAAAATAATAAGCCCCCCTTTTATTAAAAAGTAAGTAAGTAAACATACAATCAATGGGCTGAATAGAATAATCACAGCTAAAAAGGTCAGCATACGCATGTTCACAAGTTACTGCCTATGACCTTGGGCCCAGGCACAGAACGAGAGTGTGTTTGGTCTTGACTAACCATGGGAAAGCTGGTTCACAGCTCTGACTCCAAAACACAATTTAAAAAAAAATAGCACAGCCCCCCTGAAAGTCTAGGTGAGGGAGCATAAGCACTTTTTTTTTTTAAGAGAGAAAGACAGTGAGAAAGAGATACAGAGACAGAGAGAATCAATTTTTATTGAGTTTTTCATGTGGTTTTCATTGCTCCGACACTTAAGTTGTGTACGTGGGTGCTGGGGTTTGAACCCATGTACTGTGCATGCCGGGCAAGCACTGTAACCACCGAACCACTGCTCCAGCCCCAGCCTAAGCACTTTTATTCACCAGATGTTTGTATCTGAGCCACCACCCTCAAACAATTTCCCTTTGATCGACCCTTATCATTCCGTCTACACTGACTGCACCTAACTTTGTTTCCTTGCCTCAGTGGGAGCGAATTGCAGGTTTCTAATTGTGAATATATTCTTGGTCTGTAAGAACAGCAATGTGGAGTTGTGCAGCAGGCTCCTTTTTTGATAGATGCCTCCTGTCCGCTGCTGGATCACGTCAACTGTATTTTCATCCTCTATTTCCAACTGTTTCATTGATTGATTGCTGGTTAAATCAGAATCTGATCCACTTCATTGACAAACTGTCGTTCACAATAGGCTTTCATTAGTTCACTAAGTGGTGTTTGCCTCTTTACCTCAAACTACCCCACAGAACCATCCTGCCCAGACACCTGCAAGTTAATACAATCAATATTCCAAATCTTGATTTCCTTCCTTGGGTTTTTTGTAGACCATGGTGAACAATGAAGTTTCCTCAACTGTTGCTTCCCTAAAGAGGTACCAGGTCCTCACAGAACAAACATACAAGCAGGGGTGGCAGATTTTTTTTTTTGCATTGTTTTGTTATTGTTTTTGAAGCTGGGATGTGGTGGTTAAATCTCTGCATGCCATCATGATTAAGAGAAGTTTCAAGTAGATTTGCTAGAATCAAAAGGTGTACAAAATTTTGAGAATTGTGTTAATTGTCAAACTGCTCTCTATAAAGGTTGAATCATTTTCTACCCCCACCAGTACTGCAAGTATCCATTTCTACAGACATTTGCCAACCCTGGGTACTATTTTTAAAATTGTCACCAATTTAATAGATGAAAAACAGTATCTTGTTTTAATAATGTCATCAGCCATCAGGTTAAATTTTTTCCTATGTTGATTGGCAATGCATATTTCATTTTTTATAAATTAATAGCCTCATGCCTCTTGTTCATCTTTCTATTGGTGTAAGGACCCCACAAAGCATCTTACGATTTTCCTTTCACCTGTAGACATTTTGGAGTCACAGCCACATATATGTTTATATGTATACAGACAGAATATTCAATGTATACACAGAAAAAGAATGCAGAACTACAGAGTAAACAGGCACAGGAGTAGGGAGAGTAAGACTGCTTGAAGGGTAAATGGAACACCCAAGGGTGTTCAAATTCATATTTCAGATTCTACCTCTTTCCTACATCCTAGACCTCCATTTTCAAATACCAAGGAATATCTCATGGAGACAGAGTGCAGCAGCCTGAAAAGTCAGTTTGGCTAATTAGGTCAACCGATCATGTGAGAAGATGATGTGTCCCATACCCAATACAGAGTGGCTTAATGAGCAGAATGTATCTGGATGTACATCAATGAGGAATAAAAACGAGGGTTCTGGGAAACCATTATCTTGAACTGCACATGGGGAGAAGCACATGGGGTCTTGAGGACAGGAGCAGTTTGGTATCTAGAGAGGTATTTTCTAAGACAGGCATGTTTCATGGGATTTTCCCAGAACCTAGGGAACATGTCTCACTCAAATTTGTATAGTTTCCTTGTTCTGATTCTATGCTCATTAAGCAATCTTCCAATTCAGATTTGGGGTCCCAAGCACAAAGAAGAAATTAGCTTATGCTTACTGGAAACCTCTTATATAAATGAACCCATTGGGGCTGGAGTGGTGGCTTAGTGGTTACGGCACTTGACTGGCAAGCGCGAGGATGCGAGTTCAAATCCCAGCACCACGTCACAGCGAAGTGTCTGAGGAATGAAAGTCACATGAAAAACTAAAGATTGCTTCTCTCTTTAAAAAAAAAAATAAAAAAATAAATGAACCCATTGGCATGGATGTAAATATAGCAATCATGCATTTATGGAGAACCTGATATATTTTCCTCCACATTTTTTAATGGTGCCTCATAGTTGTACGTAATGGTGGGATCTGTTGTTACATTATTAGGAAATGGACACTGTATAGCAATATAATTTGGTCAGTGTCTCTCTCCAGAACTTCCTCCCTCCCACCCCACTGATATACTTTCTGAGTTTACTAAGAAAACTCAGTTCTGGACTGAAATTCAGGTAATATTTGAATGAATGTATGCCAAGACTAGGCTAGACCCTGAAATAAGATGCCCTTGAGATGTTCATGCAATAATGATAACTCCCTTACCCCTACTGTGTATCTATCAAACTGTATATATATTGAACAATGGAATATTCACATTCCCCTTCAGAATGCACTATCACTGTGGAACTCCTTATAATTTGCCATTCCAATTGTGGAAGGCCTAAATCCCAAAGTTGAAATTTATTCACAGCAAGGATCAACTTCATGTATTCTTAGTTTTTATTCATTTATTGTTAGACTTATCTCAGAGTTGTATCTAAAAGATCAAAGGAAACTTACACAAGTACAGGGAGGATAAATCAAAGTCAATATTAGTCACAGCTAACGTTATTGAGCTTTTACCATGTCTTAAGCCCTTTATGGAACTTCTCATTTTATCTCACAGGAATCTTTTAGGGTAGTTCCTATTATCTCTATTTTATAAGTGAGAAAACTGAAGCTCAGATGGCTTAAGGTCACACAGCCAGTTAACAGTAGATTGAGGATCTGAATCCAGACAGTTTGATTTTACTCCAGCATGTATTTAACATTAGCAAAAAAGTAATGAGAACAAAAAGGTAATGAGTGAAAAAATTGCTGGCCAATGAACTCTAAAAAATGCATATTATTTAGATCTGAGCTTACTCGCAATAAATGCAAAGATTAATACATGATGGGTTTAAATAGTTCTTACTGAACAGTATAAAAGCATATTTGTACACCAGTAAAAGAACTTTCCTTCCTAACCCTGAGTTTTGAGAGTTTGTCAAGAAAGTCCTTGAATTAATTAAATGAATAGCAGCATCTCAGACCGTTTAATAGGAAACTCACTGGTGGTCCCCATAAGGATAACTTCTGATTTTACTTTTGAGCCAAAGCCCAGGGTCTAATACCAAAATTATAGCTACCTTAATAAAAGTCTCCAGATGGGAGTGAGGGGGAAGACAGAGGGATCAATTCAGGTCTGCAGCCAAGTATTAACTGCCTTGATCCTCACCATTCTTGTCACTCTTGAGGTCCAAGTCTCTATGATACTGCATGGTTTACTACACACCCGACTCTGCCTGCTGTCTCCCTGCAAAACCATCCTTCATGTTGCCTCTGGCTTAGTATTTCCAAGAGGTTACTTTTGCCATTTCACTCGTCTCTTCAAAACACATCAGTAACTTGCAAATTGCACACAGAAGGAAATCTAAATTTATCAGTATTCTGTTTAGCGCCTTGTCCAACCAGGCTCCGACTGAATTTCATGTCCTAATCACGTGCTAATCACATTCTATTCCTCCTGTAAGGTTTATGTCTCCTTTTCTATCAAAGTTAAACCTGTAATGCAACACAGGTGTGTTTACTGTAACTTAAATTTCATGTGTATATCGAAGCTTGTTGTTAGGAAACTGTGGTCAGAAAGAAGCAATTTTAAAAAATTCCCTGAATTATTCAATTACAACTGCAGCCCTTTTCTGAACCCACCCCAATTTCATATTAGCCAATCCTGGAGACTGTACCCTGAGCTCCTCCAATCAAAGGTGGAGGGCCGTGCTTCCTTCGGAATAAAAAGAGGGCAACTGCATGCCCTTCCCTTAGAAGTAAAGTTTACCTTGCCCACCGACTTCCAAGCACTGGTTTGATTTTCTTAGGGCACCTCAGTATCTCTAACAATTTTATTTCTACCACTTTTTTTTTTTTAAGTACTGGGGATTGAAGTTAGGGTCTCTGGCATGTTATAGGCAAATCTCTACTGAGCCACCCCCCACCCACACCAGCCCTTTTTTTGTTTGGAGGCAGGGTATTACTAAGTTACTGCCCAGGCTGGTCTGAAACCTGCCATCCTCCTGCCTCAGAATCCTAAGTAGCTGGCATGAGACACCACCTCTGGTCCAACAGTTGCTCTTAAACTGGAGGATTCATACATGGGTGTGTGTGGAGAGACTGGGAGGGGAGAGATTTGAAGCAATAAGGTGAAACCTGGAGTATCTTCTGTGTCAATTGACTGGACAACAGGTAACTATTTCAAGAATATTTTTTATGCTAAAGCAGCATAGAGTAAAATCTAACATTTAGACAAATTTTGAAGTTTAAACTTTAAAGACCTTTTCAGGGTTTTCTTGAGCCACATTCCATGACCCTGAAAGGTGTGAGTTCCTGCCCTCTCCAAACTCTTCCAATCAGTGGGAGTTAGAAGCAGCTAACAGAAGCTGACTCTGCCATCGCCTTTGGTAAATTCCCACCTCCAGGCGTCTACGTAGCTCTCATCGCTGGCTGCACTTATAAGATTTTCCTTCAGGTCCCCGCAGCCCTTCCTGCCATCTTTGCCGGGTCGGGAAGGCACACCCACTGCCTGTCATTACCAGGATCGCTTGCTAGTGCTCCCTATCTTACAGCAGCATCCTTTTAGAATCACCTAGCTCAATCCCCATTGAGCAAAGAAGTCAGGGCGGTGACGGGAAGTGATGTGTCCTAACTGGAAGGTGCCTTTTCTGAACACAGACTTGTGCCCAAGCTTCTTGGGCCTGCAGGTCGGTGCAGCACCCCGCAGGAACGAGGGAGCCCTGCGCAAGTGGGAGCGCAGGCGTCTCCGTTTTAGAGGCAAAATAATGAGACTCCAGACACTGCGGCCGACCTGAGCCGGGATCGGGATGCAGGCATCAGATTGTCAAGCGCGGCGCCTCGTCCCTCGGGTGTTTGGTAAAATATGGGCCAATTTGATCAGGTCGAGCCCCTGCCGAGCCCACGGTTCGGTACATTTGGCGCTAATCCGCCGATGCTCGACCAGACACCCCTGCGTTTGTCGGAAAAGCAGAGGGAGGACGACACTGAAACCCGACCTTAGCCTGCAAACACCGACGGTATCGGGCCCGCTGCCGGGGGTCAGGCGGGAGGTTGGCGGGAAAAAGCGGCCCGGTAGCGGCTACTCAAGCGCAACGCCTCAGACCCAACCCCTCCAGACCCCGGCGGCCGCGTACACGCGCGCGCTCAGGAGTGCGCAGGCGCGGTGGCGCGGCAACGCGGCTCGCTCGCCTTCCGGCGCGCATTAATTAAGACCTTGCAGAGCGGCGATTCAAATTCTGCAACTGACCCCTGATTCGTCGCCGGCCTAGTCGCGGCGACACGGTCTGCCGAGAGGGTGAGCGCGATGCTTCACGGCGGCAGATTGAGGACAAGAAAAAAGGAGTTGAGAAAGGGGGACTGCTAGTGTGGGACTGTTTGCAGTGGTGGGTCTTCTGGCTGGGAGGGGGCGCGGGAAACGGTCCGGAAGTGGGAGGGCGGGGCCAGTTGATTGATGGGCGAGAAGCCAATGGGAGGGTAAAGGCAGGCTAATGAGGGCGGCACTTGTGGTTTCACTGGGCGGGGCAATGAGGGCGGCACATTTAGTCAACTGCGGCGGTGCGTGGGGTAATGGTAATATCTAACTCGGGTGCAGTTTGGCGCCGCTTTACTAGGTGCTTTTCATAACGCATGAAGATGATTACCTCTTTTACTGTGAGGAGGCTAAAGGCTCAGAGATACTAATTAAGCAAGGGTAGGGCTGAGATCCCAAACTTGGCAATCAGACCCAGGGCGTGTGCTGTAGGGCTTTAGTCTAACTGCCCCTTAGGGACTCGGAGGAGAAGGGTCCAATAAAAAGGACCAGGATGAATGTAACTGACAAAATTTGGGGCGGAAGTTCATAAAAGTGTAAGTGAATACTAACAAATAGTTGTCAGGACACCGCACAATGTGAGATCCCGGAGGATGGAGATGGGAGGGGAATGGAGGCCAAACCAAGGCGCTACTGGGTGGTGCCGACCACACCATCTTCTCCCCAGCAGCTCTGTGGCATGGTGTGGTTCTGGATTAACAGCAGGTATGGACAAGGTTTCTCTGTCCTGGTGCTTCCGGGTGTGTGAAGTTAAAGCATTTTAGGAGCACATCAATAATAGAATAGAGTAATATAGTACTTGGAACATGGTTCAGGCTGCAATAAAAAATATTGTAGACAGGGTAACTTAGACAATTTAATTTTTTTTTTCCCATTCAGGGGCACACTACCACTGAGCCACATCCCCAGGCTATTTTATTTTGAGACAGGATCTAGCTAAGTTGCTGAGGTTGACTTGGAACCTGTGATCCTCATGCCTCAGCCTGCTTCTGAATTACTGGACCACCAGTTCCACTGGGCTGGCAGATACTTATTTTCCACAGTCCTGGAGTCCAAGGTGGATTTGTTGGCCAATTCCTGGTGAGGCCCTATGGTGAAGAGAGTTGGCCCCTTTTTTTCTGTCCTTCTGAGGCCAGCAGTCCTATCATACTGGGGCCCAATCCTTAGGGCTTCATTTAACCTTAATTACCTTCTAAAAAAACCCTCTTCTCCAAATGCAGTCAATTGTGGTTTTGGCACTTAACACGTGGGTGTGGAGACAGTCCAGTCACTAACAATTGTTTATACTCAATAAGTAAATAATGAATGATAATTGAAGCCCAAAGAAATGAACCCACTCAAAACTAATGCATTCACAAATTTTAACCTCACTTAATAAGCATTAGATTTTCGACTCTGGTGTGTGCCTTAACACTGATGGGAAATTTACTTGGATGGCAGGTGGGCACGTACAGCCTACCTAAAAGTTCTGAGAAAGTGATAACATCCTCAATAGTGCTTAGTGAATCCATTATTCTCAGATTTATCTAAACTGTTCTTTAACTGTGATTAACCTGTGCTGCTTCTGGAATAATGAGATCCATAATTACCACCCACAGGGAAGTGAAATAATGATCACTTTTGTTCCGTATTGTCTCATGTTGTCATTCTAAAGTTTGGTAACCAAGTCTTTCTTTTTCATGCTACTTATCTGACTGAGAGGAGGCTTTAGGAAATACAAAGCTCAAAGACTTGAAGTTTGGCAGAGAGAATTCAACTCCTTGGTTCAGCCACCTGCTCAGTGAACTTGAGCAAGTCACTTAACTTTTCTGAGTCTCCGTTTCTTTTTCTACAAAACAGCCAATAAAAGTACTTAACACCCCAGGTTGTCATGAGGTTATATGAAAGCAGTTTGAAACTATTAAAGTTCCCCTCTGTCAGACTTCATAAGTAAGTGGGCTGAGTTCTAAATATTGACTCATGATTCTCCAGGCAGGAAAATAACAACAGGAAGTCCCAAGCTCATTGGGTCAGGTTGGGTCCCTGATCAGAGAATCTGTAGTCTGACCAGTGATATATCTTTTTTTTTTTTTTAAAGAGAGGGACAGTAGAGAGAGACAGAGAGAGAAACAACTTTATTTAGTTTTTTTTTTCACATCGCCTTAGTTGCTCCAACACTTAGTTGTGTACATGGTGCTGGGGTTTGAACCTGGGTCCTCGCGCCTACCAAGCAAGCACTGAAACCACTGAGCCACCGCTCCAGCCCCAGTGATATCTCTTAAAAGGAGAGATGGTTCTAATTAGATTTTTCTCTTGGGATTTAGAACTAAAAAAATGTGAAAAGACTTTTTCCTAGGCAGTGGGAACTGAAGCTAAAAGGTAGAGGGGGGCTGAAGAGGCCTTGCTAAAGTTTTGGTAATCGGAAACCATGAGTAAGCTGAGAAAGTCAGACTGAGGCTCCATCTGGCATCTGAGTGGGGCAGTGAAAATCCATGGTGTTTACTTGTTGGTGAGGTTCCTGAAGCTGTCTTAAAATACTGGTTCATCTGCAAGAAATCCAACCTGCCAATGAACAACTTGTGTTTTTGGTTTTCCCAGATAGTCTTAATTTCTCAATATATATTTTTCAGTGAATCTTTTTTGCTTATGCAGTCAGGTCAACTTAAAGTAGAGCCATATAGATCTAGGTTTAAATTTCCTATTAGCTATGACTGAACAATTATTTACTTTTTAAAATTTTTCATTTAGTGGCGGTGGAGATTGAACCCAGGGCCTTTTGCGTGCTAGGCTAGCACTCTACCTCTGAGCTACATCCACAGCCAGCAATCATTTAATTTCTGTAAGCATCAGTGCCCGATAGGTGTACCCTCATAGTCTTGTACAGATTAAATGGGATAATAAAAGTTAAAGGGCCAGTGGAGTATTTAACACATAGTTCAAAATTTGTTAACCACCTTTCTTCCTCTTTCCTTTATGTTTTAATGAATTTTCAATTGAGTATCTCCCTCTTCTTTCTGAATTTTCCTAGTTTTTGCTTTGGCTGTTTTGCTTTGTTTTATTTTTGAGTCACCCCTCTTGTAGTAATCCTTCCACACAGATAGTCATTTTAACTGTCCCTAAACTATAACAAAGAACTTCCCGATGACTGCCTTTCCCTTCATAAATGGGTTGACACTATCACTGATCTTAGTGACTCCAGTGTAGTAAGCTGGGTGTCACACTTATTAATAAAATGGGTTTTAGACTTATTAATGTTTGTTTTTAGAAGCTATAGACCTGGTAGAGATCTTAGAAAAGTGACTTCTAAAAAGAGAGGTATGAGAACCAAGGTGGAAGAGTCATTACTCCAAATGGCAATCAGGGGAAGAAAGAGTATGTAGAAATTGTCTCAACGAAAATTAATTTCAGAAGAGAAGAACAAAGATGAAATAAATATGGAACAGAGAAGTTTTCTGAAACCTTTGCTTGGCAAGGAAACACAATGTTATGGTCTTAGTGTTGGGAAGCTGGTCCCTAGAGCTCAGTGGCTATTGGAATAGAAAACTCTTATTTCTTGAGACTAGAAACAGTGGGGAGCAGCTCTGATTTATATTAGAAATGGAGGCTAGGATGAAATAAGCAGATGCAAGCTGTCTGCAAAATGGGGCTGTGTATGTTAACTTGTGCCTTCTAAACAAGCTCTACTGGTAATTGTTTTACAGGCTGTCACAGCAGGAGACGAGGGAGCAGCTTTGGCATGCCAGCACTGTGTTACAGAGGCGTGGGAGAAGAATGCTGCAAAAGGCAATCACAAGCAACTGCCTTGATCCCAGTGACACCCGGCTTCCAGAGGAAAGCTGTCAGCCTTTCACAGAGGCATCAGAAGGGTATCCAAGCAGCAGAGAAATAGCAGGGGGCATTTGGTTTAGAGACTTTCCTAGCCTGCATTCTGCTAAAACCATTTCTGATGAATGTCACTAATGGCTTACATGATTCTGGTGTGGCATCTTGTAGATATACAAATGCTAGAAAGAACATGATCTTTGTTTGCAAAAAAAAAGTGCAAACCAAGGAGAAATTCTGTGATAAGTATGGCAACTATTCTTAGGTGTCTTTGCAGTTTCAAAGCATTTCTTGACTCTTAAGAGAGTAACCACATTTCTTTCTTTCTTTCTTTTTCTTCCCCCCTTAGGACCATGACTAATAAAACTCAGGAAGTTGGTGGCATCCATTTCCCTTTTCCCTTCCCACCCTATTCCATCCAGAAAGAGTTCATGGCAGAGCTGTATCAGGTTTTGGAGGCTGGCAAGATTGGTATATTTGAGAGTCCAACAGGCACAGTGAGTATGAATGGTGAAGGACCATGATTAAGACAACTTGGAGGGGGTTGGGGATTTAGCTCAGTGGCAGAGCACTTGCCTAGCATGTGCAAAGCCCTGAGTTGGGTCCTCAGCCCTGAAAAAAAAAAAAAAAAGACAACTTGGAAGCAGCCTGACTTGCTTTTATTGCTTGCCTCTATAGCAAACCGGTCTCTCAGTTTGTCTCTCTGAGTAATAGTCACTTCCTCTGTTAAATTGTTAAACGCAGCTCCAGGGTCTGAAAACAAACAAACAAACTAGGCAGCCAGGAGTTTAAATGGCAGCAGAACCTTCATCATAACCCTGGAAATTATTGGACAAGGCTGTAGCCAATACTTCGCAGCTCCTTTGCTTATGTATTGCCTTTCATCATAAAGCAGTATGTGATAGTAACAGGTGTGTTTTGACGTGAAGATTCCCCAGCTCGGCTGCAGCCTCCTGGAAGAGAAGGCTCTGTCATCCTCATCACTGACCTCTTGTCTAGTTGAGCTTAGCAAACTTGGCCTGTTGGACGCTTCTAATATGTGTGTGTTGAATGAATGAATAAAAGAAAGTGACTCATCCTTTGTCTCTTGCTTGCTGATGGCACACAGGTCTCCTGGGACAGGAAGAGTGTGGACTCGAAAGTTCTATCGTTCCATTTTGTTCTCTCTTATACAGTGAGTGGGAGGGAGTAAGCGCTTCCAGTGAACGGAATGAGTCATGAAGATAGTGTGCGTGGTTGTTTTTTTCCCTACCCATATGGGAATTATACTTTATTTAGCTGAATATATAGATTGAAATTTAGCTACGTATATAGATAAAATCATGGCTCATTTGTGGTAACATAAATAAAAATATGCATGCTTATAACTGTTACCTAATATAGAGGAAGTATCTGGAATGATAAGGAGACACATTATATTTCCTTGAGTAGGAGAATCAAGGGGTTTAAGAAATAAGAATTGGAGACTGAATTAGGAAAAGTTATACTCCATACTTCTGCAATTATGTCATTGTATATTTTATTGTCAGTGTGCCTGGCTTTTAAAGTAGTCTTCTGTTAACATTCTTACCTTCCATTTAAACACATAGCTTTGTATCCTCCTTTTTTTGTTTAAAGTAATTGAAAAAAAGCCATGCACGGTGTCGCATGCCTGTAATCCCAGCAACTTGGGAGGCTGCGGTAGGTGGGTTACAAGTTCAAGGCCATCCTCAGCAACTTGGTGAGACACTGCTTCATAGTAAGGCAGGGGGTGTAGCTCAGTGGTAGAGCGCCCCTTGGTTCAGTCCTGCACCATCAAAGTAAAGTGATTGAAAAGAAATTAATCAAATAATGCATAATGCAATAAGTGAGGCTTATCAGACAGTTCCTTGGGCAGGCTCTTTCAGTTCTTTTAATGGCTCCTTAAGAAACAGACTTGTGGGGCTGGAGTGGTGGCTCAGTGGTTATGGTGCTTGCCTAGCATGTTCGAGGACCTGGGTTCGAACCCCAGCACCACATACGCAACAAAGTGTCAGACAACAAAAGCCAGATGAAAAACTAAATGAAATTGATTCTCTCTCTCTCTCTCAAAAAAGAAACAGACTAGCGTATTCTAACTCTTAAGTTGTAAGCTTATGCTGCCGCATCTTGATTTATTGCTTTTTGTCATTGGTGCCTTCCTGTTGTGATAGGTAAGATGCCTTTCTAACCATCCTTTTTCCTCTCTGTCCCCACCTTTCCAGTGTAGTTCCAGGTTTTAGTCTCTAAGTCAAGTGGTGTGTTAATGATGATGTTTGTTTCTGTGAACAGTTTATTTTCTAGGGTTAATAGTTATATTTTAGGTTTGTTACGTTTTTAATATGCCTATAACATTTCCTCCTATACCATCCGGTGGCCTGTCAGAAAATGATTCTTAGCCTGTTCACACTGCCATGACAAAATACCATAGGCAGGATGTCTTACACATTAGAAGTGTTTCCAGCCCCTTAGTTCTGGAGGCTGGAAAGTCAAAGATGAAGGTTCTCACAGGATTTGGGTTCTGGAGAGGACTGTCCTCCTGGCTTGTGGACGGCTGCCTTCTCACCGTGTCCTCACCTGGGGGTGAGAGAAAGAGATCTTAGATATCTTTGCCCCTTTTTTTAAGGACACTGGTTCTGTTGGATCCCCCGTAGGACCTCAGTGAACCCTAATCACGTCCTAAAGACCCCATCCGCAGTGCAGTTTGATGAGGTGTGTGGGTTCTGGGCAGACACCATTCAGGGGCAGTGCTTGCCAGCTCCTGTCTTGTCCTTCTTGAGGGCCATCCTTTTCCTCTGATCTGAATTTGGGCTCCTTAGACCAACCTCACAGCTTTTCCTAGGGAAGTGCTAGGATTTCCTTTTCTCCTTTTTAAAAAACCAACTTTGAATATAATTGGCACATAATGGAATATATTTTGAATATTTGAATATAATTGGCACTTTCAAGTCCGCAGGTTCTGAGTTTTGACAGGTGTAAACACCTGTATAACCATCACCACAATCAAGGAGTGAAACATTTCCCTGAGCCAAGAGGGGCGGGGGTCACGTGTGTCATTTCAGTTCCCAGCCACCGTTGCTCCACTCCCACAGTCCACCTCCCCCGCCAGGAGGCCCAGGTGCTCGCTGATCCACTTTGTCTTTATAGCCTGGCTTTTTCTTCTGAGAATTTCATAGAAATGCATTCATGTAATCTTTTTGTTATCTGGCTTCTTTTGCTCAGTCAGCATAGTGTTTTGGGGAGTCATTCGTGTTGTATGCTTGTTTTCCTTATTTTTCTGTTGAATTCTTCTTCAGGCTCCATTTCTTCTTGGTCGGCTTCCTGGTTTTGGTAGTGCCCATTCCTGAGAAGCGTTGTATAGAAGATAAGCGTTTGATGTTTTGGTGCTCTGAGGTGTATTTATTCTACCTTTGCACCTGATATATAGGCGTAAACACCTATATAACCATTGGCTGGATACATAATTCTAGCTGGAAGATGATTGCCGCTTGGAATTGTGTGCTCAAGTTATCCTGGTTGACATTTCACTCTTTGGTGACCGGATCCTGCCCTTACTTGTAAAGTTTTCAGGATCTGTTCTCTACTCTTTGTGATCTGTGATCTGAAATCTCATGTCAGTGGGCTTGATGTGTGGGTGTGGGTGTGTGCTTGATTCCTCCTGCTGGGTGCTAGAAGGGACCTTCATTGTGGGGGCTCCCACCCTCCAGCTCTGAGAAAGTTCTTATATTTGATAATATTCTTCCTGTGTTTGCTTCATGGTGCCCCCATTCATTGGATTTTTGGATCTTCTGATTAAATCTGTAATTACGTTTCTTTTAATTGCCTATCTCTGGTTTGTTTTAGTTTTGGTTTTTGCTTTAAATCTGCTTTCTGGCCAGTTGTGATGGCACACGTCTATAATCCTAGCGACTCAGAAGGCTGAGGCAAGAGAATTGCAAGTTTGAGGCCAGCCCTAGCAACTTAGCGAGGCCCTAAGCAACCTAGTGAGATCCTGTCTCACAATAAAATATTAGAAGGGCTGGGGTTATAGCTCAGTGATCAGACACCCCTGGGTTCAATCCCTAGTACCTAAATAAATAAAATAATAAATTCTATTTTCTGAGGATTTCTTTAATTTTATTGTCCAGTTTTTCTAGTCAGGTCATTTCTTCTGTCAAATCTTTATTCTTTAAGAACTTGTTTTTCTCTGATTTTTAGAAGCAGCATCCTACCTGTACTTTATGAAAACAGTGTCTTTCTGAGGATATTCATTATGGTAGTATTTTGAAGGCTCCCCCACCCCTGTTTCTTTTTTTTTTTTTTTTTTTAGGGCTGAGGGCCAAACTCAGGGCCTTGCGCGTGCTAGGAAGTGCTCTGCCACTGAGCTGAATCCCTACCCCTACCCCAGTTTCATTTTGTTTGCTGTTTCCTCTGTGTGGAGGCTTTCCTGTTGGCCTTGTGTTGCTGTTCAAGGTCAGGTACCTGCTGGTTGGTTGTGGAGTCTCTTCTGCAGGCTGACCTCTGGTCTGGGAGGCTGTGGGGAATCTGGGATTTTCCCTGGGGCCATCAGTTTCTTCAGGAAGGCCCCTCTGAAGTCTTTCCTAGAGACCATATCCTGAAGGGCTCGGGCAGTGACTTTAGCAGCTCTCAACCTGGTCCTCTTCTCCCTCCCCGCTCCCCTGCTGTCTCCCCAGCTCTTCTGGAGAATCTTTCAGATCATCTCTTTGCCTTTGGTGCCAGCTGCGGCCCTGCCAGCTTCAGGGTCTTTCTGAGGTTCCCTTGGAGGCCCTTGGGCTTTCGGGTTCTCACTCTGCTAAGTCAGTTCCATTTCTCCTTCCTTTCCATCTCTCCTAGAGCTCCTTATTGTCCCTTCTCCTGTTTTCTTTGTTTTTGTGGATGTAAATCTCTAAATTTCTTATGACTTCAGTGCAACTTTAGTATGTTTTGGAAAAGAATTTGGGAGAGTGGTGTGGTGTGCATTCCACCTTGTTTAACCCAAAGGCCCCTCTCTTCCTCCCTCAGATTTCCATCTGCATCCTCCGCTCATGTCCTGCATCCTCTTCCTCTGCCCAGCCTTTAGGTGTTGATACCTGTGGCCCTGTCTTCCTGTGGGCGCATTCCCTGTGTGAACCCACCCCTGTGACTCACTCTTTTATGTTCTGATATCTTCTTAGCTACCCCCAATGAAGCTCTTTCCTGTCATCAGTGCCCTGGTGCCCGCTGATACCATGGGTCACACCATGAATGGAGTTTTTGGTTTTTGTTTGGTTTTTTTTTTAACCTCTCTGTCTCTAATGCACATCTTTCCCGTGGCTGCTGACCAAGATGCCTGTTTACCCAAGAAGCATCACCTGTTTAAGCCTTTCCTAATTCTACCCATCGGCGGTGACATCTCAACTTTGTGCCTGCTGTGCCCTGAGTAACTTTGCAGTGCGGGGAGTTCTGTGTCCCAAAGGCCATGCTTCTCAGCAGTGCGCTGAGTGCATGTTACACTTGTGCCCCTGGGTGTTTCTCAAGGGTTCTGCACTTCTGGTGTTCAGCTCCAAGGCAGTGCTCCTACACCCAGAAGGTGTTTAGAATAAATGAGTGAATGAATAGAATCTATTGACATGAATTTTATAACTGTTATCTCGGATGGTGTTCCATGAAATAACATCGCTCAAAGCTAGGTATTCAGTGAGTGCTTTATTAAGTTTTTTTCATAGCTGAGGTGAGCACTTGGTTATACAGCCAATGTAGTTTTTCTTTGTCTCTCATGGTGCTAGGGATGGGACCCTATGCCTCATGCACGCTAGGCAAGTGCTCTACCACTGAGCTCCACCCCAGCCCTCTCTGTCTACAATTTTTGCGTGTTTTCCTGTATCGGGACCCAGTTACCTGTTAGTCTTTGTTTTAGAGAATACTTGTGACATTTTCAGAAGATAGCTTTGACCATACACTCAGGAACTTGCTCAGCTCACTTTCAGGTAGAGGGTAGAGGTTTGTGATCAGGCATCTGTCCCTGGGTCAGTGTTATGGGGTGTGGGGGGTACATCTTGCCTGCCCAAGCCCAGCGACAGGTTAAACCCATGGCTGCTCATCTCAGAGGCAGCACAAAACAGCTGCTGGGGAGTGCTGCTTGGAATTCTGCCATTTAGAGTCTGTTAAAAGCTGGGAGTAGTATATGAGGCTTCCTCAAGCTGTGTGATCTGCTCACCCGAAGTGTCATTCTGGCCCAAGGCCTTTCATATGCATCATAGAGTAATTATACTTTTGTTGTTATTATTTAATAATAGTGAAAAATAGCCAGCTCCAGTTGTTCGGTTGTCATGTATTTGGATCCTGCCACAGGTGTTACCTTCATGTATGTTAACTAATCGAATGCGTGTGCCAACTCTGTGAGGAAGGTATTACTATTATCATTCCCATTTTTTTGCATATATGGAAATGACCCAGAGAGGTCAGCCCAGAGTCCCAGAGCTGGTAAGCAGAGGAAGTGGGATGTGACCTGGGCAGCATGGCGGTGACATCCAAACCTCTGCTGGCTGCTCCCCCACTGCACTTGCTGCCACCACAGTGCACTCGCCTGGAGGAGCTCCAGAAACCCACCGTGCATGCTCTGCGATGCATTCTCTGCATGCTGACTGCCCACACAGAAGGAGGTGGCCCTCCAGAGGCCCACCCGAAACCAAAGCACCCACCGCACCCTGCAAGTAGCAGCTGTGGGGCTCACTGCAGCCTCCTCTCTAGAAGAATTGGGTCAGTTTCCCAGGGTCCATAACCAAGTCCCGCAGACTGGGGAACTTAAACAACAGAACTACAGACTCTCGCCATCCTGGAGGCTGGAAGTCTGACATCAGGGCATCAGCACAGTTGGTTCCTTCTGAGGTCCTGACAGAAGGATCCATCCAGGCTCTTTGACTCCTAGGTGGCCATCTCCCTGTGTCTGCACACAGTGCCAGCCTTCTGTGCTTGTCCTCCCTTTTCATAAGGGTACCAGTCCCTATAAAGGATTAGGGTCTATCCTAATAGCCTTATGTTACTAATTGCATCTACAATGATCGTATTTCCAAATAAGGAAGAGCACACTGTGGTTAGGACTTCGGCATAGGAGTTTTGAGGGGATATAGTTCTACTCATAATCAGGATTCATGGGAAATTCTGATCTTTAAATCAAGAATAGAAATCTGGGCATGGTGGGACAGGCCTGCAACCCCAGCAACTTGGGAGGCTGAAGCAGGAGGATTGCAAGTTTAAGGCCAGCCTCCGCAACTAAGACTCTGTCTCCAAAAAAAAAAAAGAATTGGAGATATTGGAGATATGGCTTAGTGGTAAAGCATCCCTAAATTCAATCCCCAGTACCAAAAATATATAAGTAAATAAAAAATAGATTTTTCCAGAGCAATTGATTTGCTTTTAAAAAACCAAAACACTGGAACTCATGTGACTAATCATTTTGTATCTGCACATCAGTTGTGTTGAAGATTAGAGTCAAGCGTGGCTCTGCCTTGGCAAGTATATGAGATTTCATGCTATGAGATTTTGGCCATAATTCTTTTGGGGGGCTATTTATGTAATTTCTCATCACTAATTGTATTAACATGCCATGTTTATATATAACCTGATAAAGCACTATAAATTCATTGAAACAGTGAACTGTAAAATTAAAAAAGAAGTTCTTTCCTGCTTCTTGGGCCTAATTCATATTTCTTCTGTATTCCTGTTTTTATTGGCTATTCTGTGGCTCATCTTCCTTCCTTTCATAGGTGGTCGTAACATATCCTTTAATTTTAAAGCCAGAGTTTCTTTAAAGCCTTACCACAATGGGGAAAGTCATTTGGGAAGCTGTACTTTTGCTCCGGGTTTCTGAAGGTCATTTTTTCTTCCCATAGGGAAAGTCCTTAAGTCTCATCTGCGGGGCCCTGTCCTGGCTCCGTGATTTTGAACAGAAGAAACAGCAGGAAGAGGCTTGTCTCCTGGAACCTGGAGCTGGCCTCTTAGGTCGGGGGACAGACCTGCCCCCATTTCCCTCATCTTCCTGCCAAGAGCCCCCTGATACCCCAAGGCCTGCCGGAGAACCAGACTGGATCACCCAGTTTGTGCAGAAGAAAGAAGAAAGGGACCTGGTGGAACGACTGAAGGTGTGGTCTGGGGTAGGGAGGAGCTGGAGTAATCAAGGATACAGGCTTCAGCAAATGTTTGGGGCCACTTCTGAGATTTATATCCCTTGTTTTTTGCCTCAGCCCTTCTTTCAGTTTTCTTGAGTCTTTGGTGCTGCGTCTTTTCTGTCCTTTTTGAGCTGATGTCAGCAGGCCTTCTCCAGTCATTACTCACCTGGGAAACGATCCCAATTGTTGCTGTTGACAACATGGTTCGGAGGGGTGGGGCTGCAGACCGAGTTACAGAATGAATGTGGTCACCCATGTGGTCTTAGGGAGGATAGACTTCCTGCATGGAGTAATGAGGCCAGACCTGCAGAGGTGGAGGGTGTGGCGAGGGCTTTCTAGGAAAGGCCTGGGTTGGGGCCTCCTGCAGGAGTATCCCTAACGGCTGCTTCCCCCTCTAGGAGGAGCAGATCAGGAGGAGGAAGCGTGAGGAGCGCCTGAAGCAGACCCGCCAAAATGCACAGCTGAAATATGCAGCTAAGCGCCTGGTGAGTGTGGCAGTTGTGTGCAGGCCGGGTCTCACTGCCTGGAGACCCAGGAGACGGACCAGGGCCTCAGACTCCTCTGTGTGTCCCTCACTGGCCAGTTCTCCTCACCCAGTAGTTGGGCAGCTTGAGTGGCTGAGGCGTGGACATCTCCAGTCAACCCATGGGGTGTGTGTTAATAGGCCTCCCTGGGTGCTTTGTCCTTGGTGACAGCCATGCCACAGTGCTGAGATGTCTTCCTCTTCCCACTGCCAATCCTCCTATACAGCGACAGGAAGAAGAAACTGAGAGTCTCCTCCGCCTTAGCCGGGAGATGCTGGCCGCTGGATCAGGGGCAGAGCAACTGGAGCAGCTGGAAGCTGGGGAGGAGGAGCTGGTCCTTGCGGAATATGAGAGTGATGAAGAGAAAAGAACAGCCAGCAGGTAAGACAGCTGCTGCCCCCTCATGCCACCACCCCACACGTGGGGGCTCCCGGAAAGGTAGCTCTTTCCGCATGCCACAGAAGCATCTGATGACAGGGAGTGACGGCTACCTGCCCCCTTTCCCTAAACCAGGGTCCTTCTCAGGATCCATTAATGTTGCTAACAGGCTCTTACTGCCTGCCACTGGCCTCTTGTGTATTGACTCAGTTTACCTCACAACAGCTTAATGATGGAAGTAATTGGAACTGCAGCTCCGGCTTGGCCAAGGCAACAGGCTAGTAAGTGGAAGGATTGAAACATGAACCCAGACAGCCAGGCTCTGGATCCCATGTGCTCATCTGCCAAACCACACTGTGTGAAGTTCATGACCCAAACCAAGGAATCCCTAGCCTGAATTTTCCTTTCTCTTTAAGGCTTCTGTTGGTCCAGATGTTAGGTTTCTAGTGACTAACATATCACCTGCTAGGTGCACCAGAAAATCCTGAAAATCCTGCGAGGACATTTCTAGGCCACACGACCCTTCCTGAGATCCTCTCTTCTCACCCCCAGTTTAATTCCACCAGCGCCCTTTGGGTGTATGCCCTTGGTGTGGCCTTAATCAGATGCCTGCAGCTTGGAGTTACACTCCAGACAGCAGTGATCACAGGGTCTGTGAAGGTGCGGGACCTGCCACAGCCTCTAGGAGAAATGGGCATACTTCTCTAAGTTGGTGGCCTAGAAGGGTTGAATCTTCAGGAACTCAGGCCGGTGGGAAGGGTCAGATGTGTGCCTGCCTATGCAGAGCCGTTTTCTCATTGCAGGGGACCAGTAATAGTGGGAAAACAGCTAGCACTTTTTGAAACGAGAACTTCTGCCTGCAAGGAAAATGAAATGGTGAAGCAGAGAGATTGTGGGGTTGTACATTCTGGGGCAAAGTTGGGAAAGGCCTCTGAGGAGCTGATGTGTAAGGAGCCTTGCAAAGGCCTGGGAGGGGAGTGTTCTAGACAGACTTGTGTGTGCAGTGGGCCCAGGTGCCAGAGCCAAGTCTGAATGAGGGGAAGAGAGAAAGAGGCCTGGGATAATTCAGGTGCCCTGGCGACTTTTTTTTTTTTTTTCCTCTCTTTTTGGTCCTGGAGATTGAACCCGGGTACCCTTTTCATTTTTTTATTTTGAAGGCAGGGTCTCACTGAGTTGCTGCGGCTGGCCCAGAACTTGGGATCCTCTTGCCTCAGCCTCCCAAGTCTCTTTGACTGGAAGGTATGCGCCACCATGATGCCTGGCACTGCCCTTTTTTCTTCTTTTTTTTAGAAGAAGGGACAGTGAGAGAGAGTAAAAGAAAGAATCGATTTTATTTAGTTTTTCATGTGGCCTTCATTGCTCTGACACTTCATTGTGTACGTGGTGCTGGGGTTCGAACCCGTGTACTTGTACGTGCCAGGCAAACACCATAACCACCGAGCCACTGCTCTAGCCCCTGCCCTGACTTCTTAAGTGTATCAGTCCTCTTCCTGTTCTGTCTGAGGATTTGCTCATACTTTTCCATCTAAATCATCCTTCTCTCCTCCCTTGAGAAATGTCCTTTAAAGGCCCTACTCAGCTGTTGTCTGCATGGTCTTGGGTGCTGGCCCTTTGCTGTTTTGCTCAGGAACCTGCTTGTATTTGAGTCTGTGGTTTATCTTCCTCTCTGCCTGCGCTGTGAGCTGCTCCAGAGCAGGAGCCTGGTCTTTTAAATTAGTTGTTCCCAGAGCTGACGGCACCTGGCATGTGGGCATTCTCAGTGCAGGCTAGTTGAATTGAGTGGTAAGTTAGTGGTTAGTTGCAGTCCTATGATTTAATTCCAGCTGAGAAATTCAGAATGCCAAAATGTCAGGGGTCTGGATAGGCTAAAGAAGATTTGTGGCCTTCATTAAATTATTTCCAAATTTGTGTGGTGGAGCATTTTACTGGGAGGGTCGCGTCTGTGATTTTTCATTCCCATGGCTGAAGGCCTCTGAGCTCTCTCCCCATCCCTTGAAAGAAACCTAAGAATCTTGATCTAAACTCCCAGTAAGTATGGGCTGTTTCATCTGCTGTCCCCCCTGGTGACAGCCAAGTTCATGAGTGTGGCCCACAAACATAGCGTCACTGAGTTGGACTGGGAGAGTACACTTCCTGTTTTCTGCTTGAAACTTTCTAGAAGATTGGGCACATTAGTGTAGATTTCTTCCTCTTAAGTATTTTCATCCTCTGAAAGGTTCCTCCTGATTTTGCCTCCTTCACTAAAGCTCTTCCCCAGAGCCTTGAGGGAAGGAGGACAATGGCATCTCTGGTAGTGGGTAAGGAGGTCCTGGGGCTTCTGAGAATTACCCTTTGGCCCTTCTCTGAGGGTGATGGAGGAGGTCATGAGTGCCCTGTAAACCATTCCCAAAGTTGGCTTTGTAGTCTCTACTGCTTCCCTAAAGTCCCTTGGGGACGATGCAAAAAACTGAGTGGTGTTTGTGACTCGGAGAGGAACAGAGTGCTCCTTAAGGTCTGGGCAAGAGTTATCAATCATACAGTTTGGCTACCACAGCTGACACCCTGCTGTTTGCAGAGACATGAGCCTCTCAGGACGTGACAAATTCCTAATGCAAAATGTTTGTTCTGCATTTCTTCACACGTCCTACCTCTCACCTGGATCCTGCTGACCTTGTCCAACTTGTGATGAATGCTCTAAATCCAAGCCTTTGAGACAAAACTGATGTCTGTGGAATTCTTACTGCTGCCAAGCTTTGGGTGGGGCCCTGAAACCCAGCAGAAACATGAGTTTCCGCCATGTGCACATGATGGGAGACAAACCAGGAATATGCAGCTTTGAGTGAGATGAGTGTCACCACAAACAGGTGCAGGGTGCCATGGGGCATGTCAGGGCAGCAGACCTACCAGGAGGTCAAGGAATGAGGCCATCCTGACGCTGACATCTCAGCATGGACTAGGAGTAGGTATGGTGATGGAGAGAGCATTCCAGTCCAAGAGGACAGCTTGTCCAATGTCCCTAAGGTGATAAAAAGCCAAGTTCTCTTGGAAAACTGAGAGGAGTCATTTTCTGCAGTATAGACAGAGGAGCCTGTGAAGACTCAGTCACCCATCTCCAGCCTTCAGTTTGCAACATAGTCTGGGGACCTGATGCCCCTTCCTCCATCCTCTCCACACTTCCTGTGTTCCACAGACCTGGAGCTTGCCTGGGTGTCCTGAGCCAGGGAGTACCTGCTGCTTTGGCAGAGCCTTTGCTGGGCTGTTGCTCTGTTCATTCAGAGCTCGCACTGCAGCTCAGTTGGCTTCTGAGGGAAGGGGCTCCTCCTACTTAGCAGCAATCCAGAGCTCCTGTCTGGCAGTCAGTAGATGTTTTGTAGTTGACCTGAGTTTGCTGAGGGAAGACTGTTCTGTGTTCTCTCTCTTACAGAGTGGATGAGGATGAGGATGACCTGGAGGAAGAACATGTAACCAAGGTAAGAGCTGAGTTCTTGTGTCCTTCTGTGTGGGCCTGAGTTAGGGGCTCTCCACTTCTGGCAAGAACACAAAAATCACTTCAGCTGCTTGTTAGCCTCCTTTTGATGAGGAACTTCCAACTCTCAGGCTCTGCGGCTCCCCAGACCTGAAGATTGGCCTTCCGTTGCTCAGTTGGCCATCTAGGCTGGGCCCCTGCGGAGAGGGTCTGGCTTGTAGGGCCTGGACATGTTCCTAGGGCCCTGAGGGCAGCTGTTCTGAGCCAAGGCCTCCAGTGGTTTGTCGTCACTGGGTGGTGGTGGAGAAAGGTGAGGGGTGGGACAAGGAAGAGCACATTGCCCTGTGATTCTCTGTCAGTATGTTTCTTCTTCTTGTTCTCTCTCTCTTTTTTTTTTTTTTGGTAAGGGACAGACCTTCAACTTTATTTATTTTTAAAAATATTTTTCTAGATTTATTCTATGTTTGTCTACCATATACACATATTTTGTCACATGGACACATAGACTCATTATATATTTTATAGAACTGCAATCACAGTGAAAAATAATTGCATGAATTATATAGTGAGTATCAGACTCAACTTTGAATTATAAACTTTTTGCTATTTTTGCATGAAATATATATATTTTATATTTTCTAGTGTTAAATGCCTGCATGAGTATTATTCAGCATCTCAGGGGTGTGAAGTATGCCATACAGTATTTATGAACCCCCATCCCTCCCCATCTGCCCACGCTGCCCCCGTCCCCCATCCCCTCCCAGGTTTCTTCTCTTGACTGTATTTTCATTTGCATGGAGCGCCGTGAGGTATAGCTCTGGCGCTTCTCAAATTTAAGAATATTTGGTTTCATTCAGGACTCCTGTGTTCTGTGGAAAGTAGATATCTTCCCACCTATTTTTCTCCTCTTATCACTCTGCTACATCCCAGAATAGAAGAGGGTATCCAGCTCAACCACTGCCTCTCCTTTCTCCTTCAGGGGGATGCGTGGGAACCATCCTCCCCCGACATGCTCTCCCCAGAAGGTGAGGGATCTTTGCCATGTTAAAAAATGGCTTTCCTGGGGGCTGGAGCCGTGGCTTGGTGGTTATGGCGCTTGCCTGGCATGAGCAAGTACCCGGATTCAAACCCCAGCACCCATGTACACAACTAAGTGTTGGAGCAATGAAAGCCATGTGAAAAACTCAATAAAAATTGATTCTCTCTCTCTCTCTCTCACTCTCACTGTCCTTCTCTCTTAAAAAAAAAAAAATTGGCTTTCCTAAGATCACAAGCTCTTCAAAGTGGTTGGATTAGAGGCTGGGTATGACTGATGGCAGGAGTTGCCTCTGAGGGCTTTTCCCTTGCACTTCTAGAACTGTGGGTGGTGTGGGCAGTCCCTGAGATCTGATGTGGGATGACATTATCTTGCCTCAGGGGTGTGCTTTGCAGCCACTGTCCCTGTCCCCACAGGCTTTTAAGCCATGACATGCCTTGATATGCAGAGACTATTGTGGGATGTTAGAGTTCGCTCTTTGAAGGTCCCCTTCTTTTCCTCTGACCAGATTTATTACTGCAGTCGGACACACTCCCAGCTGGCCCAGTTTGTGCATGAAGTACAGAAGAGTCCCTTTGGCAAGGAAACCCGGCTCGTCTCCCTTGGCTCCCGGCAGGTTAGCAGAGGCAGGTGTCCCAACCCAGATGCTCTCCTGCTTCTGTCCCTGTGCCTTGTGTTCCAGGCTTAGAAATCCATGGGCCAAGGCTGGCTGAGCTGAGCAGAGAGAGTGCAGCCCCTTCCTGGCCTTCCCACTCCTTGCGGGAAGGCGGAGAAGGCGACGGTGCAGGTCTTCTGGTCGCTTGCCTGTCACTTAGCCAGCACCACTTCTTTGCCTTTCCTTAACTCCTGTCTTGTAGAACCTTTGTGTGAATGAAGATGTGAGAAGCCTGGGTTCTGTGCAGCTTATTAATGACCGTTGCATGGAGATACAGAGAAACAAACATGGTAGGCATGGGACTGTGCGTGGCCTGGGGCAGTACTGGGGACAGGGTAGGGTGGAAGTGACAAGGGCTGTAATGGGATTGGACCAGGGATATGGGAATGAAAACTATCTTAAATGGAAATAGAGGTAGAGCAGGGTCTGGTTCCCTCCTAAGGCCCCCTTCTTGTTCCTGTTTCTGGGCCAGTGTCAAGTTCTAGTTGGTGGAAGTGATTTTACAGGCTCTTTATGAAGAACATAAAGTAAAATTTCAGAATGTCCTAATGAGGCCACTTGGAAGGGTCTTACAGCCCCCAGCCACTGGCAGTGGGTCTCAGTATCACTGAACACGCTTGACTCCTGAGAGAGTTGTTCTTCCTGTCTTTGCTCCCCTGCTCCTGTACCACGCGCAGAGAAGAAAAACAGAACTGAGGAAGACAAGCCAAAGAGGCGGCGGCAGACCCTGGCTGCCTGCCCCTTCTACAACCATGAGCAGATGCAGTTCCTGCGGGATGAGATTCTGGTGGAGGTGAAGGACATGGAGCAGCTGGTGACCCTTGGGAAGGAGGCTCGGGCCTGCCCTTATTACGGGAGCCGGTTTGCTATCCCTGCAGCCCAGGTAAGCACTCTGGAGGGGTGGGAGGTAGCGCTTGGCTCTAACTGGAGCCCCAGGCCGTGAAGGGGTTCCATGTTTCTCTCTAGTTCAAGAGGATGCCCCCACAGCTATGGCTGGGCTGAGGGCTGGGCTGCATAGCATACTGATGGCATGTCACAATTTTCTCCCAGAATGTAGGGTCAGAGAAGGCCCATGACGTCTTGGTGGCTTTGGGCTTCAGGGCCAATTGGTATTATTGGAGGACGGCAGATAGAAGCGAGGAAAGAGTGGGTTCCTGGGAAACTACAGTGAGAGGAGCCAGGGGGTCCTACCTTAGGGGCTTAGATGAACTCAGCAGCAGGAGTTCATTCTTACCCCTGCCCCACACCATCTGATCAGGTCCAGCTTTGCTGTTTCATGTACTTGACATGCTGCATTGAACCCCTGAGAAGGTCTGTTGCTACAAACACTACTCTGCTGTAGCTTTCTCTCTTGAATATCTCTGCACAGGGTCCAGATGAGAAATAAAACAGCTCAGGTCAGGACTTAGGTGGGCTGGGCAAGTTTCATTGCAGGGTGAACCCTGCCACCACTCCAGTGACCACCTTTTCCCCTCCAGCTGGTGGTGCTGCCCTACCCAATGCTGCTGCATGCGGCCACTCGGCAGGCTGCTGGCATCCGACTGCAGGGCCAGGTGGTCATCATAGATGAGGCACACAACCTGATTGACACCATCACAGGCATCCACAGTGCAGAGGTCAGCGGTTCCCAGGTGGGTGGCCTCTCTGTACCTTGGCCTGGCAGAGGGCAGAGGGACGTAGGTCATTCCTCTATAAATCCTAGACCTGGAATTCGTTGGGACGCTGGGTTTGGCAGAGGGCACCCTGAGCCAAGATACTGGTCTTGTTGAAGGCTGACTAGCTTTCCAGCATCTCAGAAGTGAATGGCTTGTTTCACTGTTCTTCACCTGCCCGCGTCATCCGAGCCCCTCCAGTCCAGGATGCTGCTAGCATTGTCTCTGAGCTGGGATGATGGCATAGGGAAGTGGGACTCGTGCCATCCGATCTTACTGTTGTTGATGTTGCTCTGAGGGGATTTAATAGAGGAGTGCATGAGATCTCTGCAAGATACACACTCTTCTGTTCTCTGCTCTTCACACTGACCCTATGGTGAGGTGGTATTCCTAGTTTTCTCGGGGAGCGTGCACATTCAGAGGGGGCTAAGCGGTTGTGCTTAGGGTCATACAGCTCATGAATGGAACCAAGGATGTGACCACTGGTTTCTGACCGTGAAACCCACCCAGCATCTACCACCTCTGCCCACCTGTACCTGGGCTGACCTTAGGCCAGGATGCAGTGGTTACCTGGAAGTTCTTAGTAGACTACAAGTCTTTAAATCAACAGGAAGATTCTTATCTGAGGATTTCTGCCTCTTGCTTTGTCCAAGCCCAAAGCAGACACTGAACAGAACTTCCTTTCCGTCTCAGCCCCATCCTTTGCCTGAGACAAGCCTCTGCTCCTGTCACCTTGACCCTCCTGTGTGTGCTGGTGGGCATCTTTTAGGCATGGTCTAAGGTTTCACCTGGGCAAGCCTCAGCTCTTGGTCTGCCTTCACACCATTGTCTCTGTTCTCTTCCTAGCTCTGCCAGGCCCATTCCCAGTTGCTCCAGTATATGGAACGATATGGGTGAGACACTTATCCTGTGAGGTAGAGGGGAAAATCCTTCTCAGACATCGCGGCTCCCAAGTCAGCCTCCAAAAGGAGGGTGGCTCTGGCTTGGGTTCAGAGTGGGGATCAGCCTGCTGCTCAGGTCCTGGGTCCATCAAGGCCTAGACTGCCTGGGGTGACAGCTGGCTTGGAGGGCCTTGGGCCTTGGCCAGCCTGCCTTCTGAGGGAGGATTTGTAGTTTGTGGCCCAGTTTGAGAAGCAACAGACACAAAGGCCTTGGTGGGGGCAGGCGGAGGGTAGCTGCTGTCAGAGCACAGCCATGTGATGTCTTGGTTTCTCCTCAGAAAGTGTTTGAAGGCCAAGAACCTGATGTACATTAAGCAGATCCTGTATTTGCTGGAGAAGTTTGTGGCTGTGCTGGGAGGTAAGAGAGCTCCTTCCCAGGCTCATCCCTGGCCTACAAAACTTGTTGGTCTTATTTCTTGGATGCCACTTGGGACACCTAGATCTGTGTCCTTCAGAATTGCCTGGGTCATTGATTAAGGAAATTCTCATTGTTTTTAATTTAGTTTATTTGTCTACTTTATATGTTTTTTAGAATCCTAGTACATTTGCCCATATTTTGTGTCCTTTTATTTTGCCAGATTCAGCTCTATGGGTGTGATAATAGTATGTTATGCTATAAATATATGGCATCGTGTAACATGTTACTGTCTGGGGGTGTTTTCAGAGCACTGGTACATACGTAGTTTCATTTGCCCTGGTAAGGAGAGTAGCCCAGTAATCCTCATTTGTAGATGAGTAATTAAAGCTCAAATCAGGGCCTGCCTATGATTGATGAGCCCAGCGAGTGAGACAAGAGTCCTCTGGTTCCACAGCCCATGCCTCTTGTGCTGTTCTGTGCTGTGGACTCTTCTCTTTATCATATGGCAGTGCCTTTGAAGGCTTTTGTAGAAAGTAAAGTTCCAGAAACTCACTGGGGGTTTTCTGGAGGGGTCTTACCCTGCGTTGGTACTCTTGGCTTCCATCCCCTGATTGCTTCTGTGCCCCGCACCTTGGGGTGCACACTGTGACTGCCTCCTGAAGGAGGTGTAAAAAGGATGAAATTGCAAGGTTTTGTATTCCTTGTGCAAACATGAGTTAGACTTGTGAGGCTTTATGGAACCTTTTGCCCTCTCTGTGGGCTCTTTGCTTGCTATAAATAACCAAAAATAAACAAAATCCTGTTTAAATACAAGTGCTCTTCCTAGTTGACACAGTGTAAGATGACCACTATCCTGACCTGTTTGCATTGTCTTGTTTCAGGGAACATTAAGGAAAATCCCAATACACAGAGCCTTTCGCAGACAGGTGAGGGAGTTGCTGTCATAGGGCCCAGAGCCATTTCTGAACTTCAGTCTGGGACTGAAAGCCAGGAGCTTCAGGACAGGCTCCCAAAACCCTTCATTTGTCTGCTCTTAGGGACAGAGCTGAAGACCATCAATGACTTCCTCTTTCAGAGCCAGGTGGACAACATCAACCTGTTCAAGGTAAAGGCTGCCACCTTTCATTAGCATATCAGGTTTCCTTCTTGCCACCACCTGTGGGCCGATACTGCATCAAGATGTGGGAGAAGTGAAAAGCGAATTCCTCTGTACTCAGTTAGTCTAAGGTCTGAGGATCCGAAGCATACACACACACGTAATTACTTAACCTTAAAGCAGTGTATCAGAAAAAACCAAAAGGCCTAGGGTCTTGGGGCTCCCAGGCTTGTTGAGAAAAGGTGCCCTTTTTTTGCACCTTAAAGGCATAAAGGAGACTACCAGGTTCTCTCCACCCCTTTCTAGCTCTCTTCAGTCACAGTCTTTGCCGGTCTTTTGGGAGTTGATCTGGGGAACATGAGCCTGGTTCCATCTACTAGGGCTGAGCAAGGTGAGAATGTGGCCAGGACTGCTTGACCCATCGTCTCCTCGCTGGAGCCTTGGATTTGATCGCAGCCTCGGCCCTTTCTTACGCCCGTCCTGAATATCCATCACTCTCCCGGATGGGGTACAGGCCTGTCACTTGAGTTACAGCCTAGAGATTGTAAATTGATTACCGCCTTCATGGACAGAGTACTTACCAGGTGCTGGGCTGTGTGCCAGGGTCTGTGACTCCCTTTGAGAAGGAAGGAAACTCAGGCTCAGGGAGTTGCTTAGGAGGATGACAAGCACAGGTCACACCCAGTGCCCCAGTGGTGAGTAGAGGGGCACACATTTGAACCCAGCTGCCCCACCCTGAGGCCCTGCATTCTTCCCTTCCTGCCCGTTGTTTCTTCCAACCAGCTTTCCCCACGTTGCCGCTTTTGGTCACTATCAATGTCATTGTCCCATCAGATACCCTGGAAATCCCAGTCATCCTTGATCCTTTGCTCTTCTTTGTGTCCTACATCCAAATAATTGCCAAGCTCCATGGCCCAAAATAACTCTGGAATTATCCCAGCCTTCCACTCCTGCCGCTGTGACCTCCGTGCAGGTTCTGTTTGTCCCTGCTTCTGTCCTGGCCCCCTTGCTTCTGTCCTCTCCCCTTTCTTTCATTTACAAAGTATAATTGAGTGTCTCTTAACTAAGAGATGTCACTCTTTCTCTTCTTCTTTTCTTTTTTGCTGCCCTGGGAATCACACGCTAGGCAAGTGCTCTACCACTGACTGAGCTCTTTAAAAATTATTTTAAGACAGGGTGTCACTATATGGCCCAGGGCGTGATTGAACTTACAATGCTCCTGCCTCAGTCTCCTCCAGGGTGTCAGGCATGCGCCTCCAGACCCGGCAGGATGTCATTCTTTATAGAAATCTGTACAGCTCCCTGTCTTTTCAGATTGGCGCTCTAGTTAAGAGCAGACTGCGCATGTTGAACCGAACTAAGCTGCACTGGAGGCTTCACTTCTTTGGGCCGGCCTTTCTTTCTTTCTTTCTTTCTTTTTTCTTTTTGGTACCTGGGATTGAACCCAGGGGCATTTTACCACTGCGCTACATCCCCAGCCCTTCTTATATTTTATTTTGAGACAGGGTCTCACTAAGGTTGCTGAGGCTGACTTCAAATTTGCAATCCTCCTGTGTCAGCCTCCCGAGCCACTGGAATTACAGGCATGTGCCCCCGTGCCTGAGTGAATGTAACGCTTAATTCTTCAAGGCCTAACTTCCATGCTTTCACTTGGGAGGAAAGCAGGGTGCACGTAACTTCTGTCAGTCACCCTTAGATCAGAGCCATTGAGACCGTGGAGAGGAGGCTGCGAGGCTTGGCGGAGCCTCTCCTTGTGGGAGCTTTGTGTTGGGGGAGGGAAAGCTACACTCCGAGTTGTAGAGGGTGGCTCTCTTTCTGAAATTGAGATTGCAGCTCACATTTTTCTGACACATGCCTGCCGTTGGTGTTGGTTTGCAGGTACAGCGGTACTTGGAGAAGAGCATGGTCAGCAGAAAGGTAATCCCCTTCCCATGGCCAGGAGGGAGCCAGCAGCGACCCTGCCTGCCGTCTTCCCTGCCTCCCCTCCTGCTCTTGGACTCGGCTCTGTCTTCCTTCTCTGTGGTGTGAACTGTCTGTGGGCTGGGGAGGGAGTGGGCCAGAGGCTGTGGGGTCTCCCACTCACACTGATTCCCATTTCTCCACCGCCCTCTCTCCTCCTACCCAGCTCTTTGGCTTCACAGAACGCTATGGAGCAGTGATGCCAGCCTCCCGGGAGCAGCCCAAACTGGCTGGGTTTCAGCACTTCCTAAAGAGCCTACAGCCTGGGGTCACCGAGGGTGAGTGGAAGGGTGGGAAGAGCCAACTGCAGGCTCAGGACAAGAACATGGACCTGACTTTAGGGAACCTCTTCCCTGTCCTGCTCTGTACAGCTCCTGAGGCCCCTGTGGAGGAGGGAGAGGCCAGGGCCCCGCGACCTGCTTCTCCCCTGATGCACATTGAAGGCTTCCTCGCAGCTCTCACCACTGCCAACCAGGATGGCAGGGTCATCCTGAGCCGCCAAGGTAATTAGCTGCTTGCCTGGTCAGGCCCACTTCCCAAGGAGAGAATGTGAAGCTAGGAATTCTTGACATATCCTACACCTGCCTGGCTTAGAATGAGGTGGCGTGGTGTTGGCTGGCCCCCCAGTCTGGGGCAGGCAGGGCCCTGGGGAGCCAGGATGCAGAGGTGCTGGGTCCTCTTAGGCAAGGTTGCCTGAGAACCCTGTGGCCTAGGGTTAAGGTTGAGTCTTGGTTCCATCACCTTTGTGCTGTGTGACTTCAACCAGTTTCTCTCTGCACTTGAGTTTCCTCATAGAAATTGGAAATGTGCAGAGCAAGGCAGTAGTACCGTCTACTTCAGGGGATGGTGCTGGAGATGAAATGAGGTTTGTTTTCATTAAAGAGAAAGAACTAACTCATGGACAACCTGAGATCCTCATCCTCTTCCCCTTGTGTGTACATCTTTCAGGCAGCCTCAGTCAGAGCAGCCTCAAATTTTTGCTCCTGAATCCAGCTGTGCACTTTGCCCAGGTGGTGAAGGACTGCCGGGCAATGATCATTGCAGGTGGCACCATGCAGCCGGTAAGGACACCGTCCCCAGCTTCTGGTGCCCCAGGCGTTGGGATGAGACAGGGGAAGGATGCACCACCAAACCTCTTCCCTGTCAGTCTCCTGGGCCTCCGCACCAGAAAGGTGTCAGCTCAGAGGCCCAGCAATGTCCTCTAGGTGGCACTGCTGTACTGTCTTCCTGCATGGGCCCCTTAGGCTGGGGGTGGGTGTTTGGGACACCACTTCTTCCTCTCTCTTCTGCAGCCTTCTGTAGTCTCAGAACTCTCAGGTAAGTGACCCCTTGCCATTCTCCTTCTGCACCCACCACAGAAGTATCAACCTGCACTCATAAATTTAAGTTATAATATGTAATTTTTAGAAAAATATTACATTTTCATAGTACAAAGCAGGGAGAAACCAGAATGGGGAAAAAATAGATCATAATTTCACCAAGAGAAATTTGTGTTGGCACATATCATTTGTAATAGTCTTTTTACACGTAAGTTTTATAGAAGTGCATGTATATTTTAAAGCCAAAAATGACATTATTTCTGCATGCTGCTAGTAAATGCTTTCTCACTCAGCAACAAAGTACCATAAGCATTTTTCCCTGTCAGCAAGAATGGATTTATTCCATCGTACGCTAGCTGCACTGTGTTCCTATTATATGGATATATTCTGTTTCACATAACCACTCCTGTTTCATTAGATATGGAGGCTGTTCCCAGTTTTTCTCTGTTCTAAACCTACCATGGTAAATATAATCGAATCTCTGCACAGAGATCATTTACTTAGCCTTGCAGCCTGAAGGCATCACCGGTTGACAGACTGTTCCGATCCTAAGGCAGTGGTTCCTGGCCTCAGCTCTCTGCTAGATCACTGCTGTATCTTTCTTTTCTTTCTGGTTTTCTTTTTTGTGACCAGATGCTTAGATTTTTATTCATTCCCTGTATTAAAGTTGTTTGTAGTCATTATCGTGTTCGATGCTCAAATCATCTCGAAGTTGGCTGATGGGAGCCCCTCCTGCCACCTCTGTCCTTTGGGCAGGACCCCCATTGTCTTGAATGCTATCTTTATTTCTGGCACAACAAAATATCTTAGACTGACCTTACGCTTGTCTGGCTCCACAGCTGGATCATTCAGTTCTCCAGGGGCCTGGTTCTTTTGGGGGAGGGGTGATAGTGGAAATCTGGGTGCTAGGGTGACTGGTTTGCCTAGGTTATCTCTCTTCCTGTGCATTTCAGCAGATAAACCTAGGAAATATGCTTCCAAAAGCACCAGTCTGTATTGATGTTTCTAATCAAAATCAAAGAATCAGTTTATTTGACCTTATATTGTATCTCTTTTTTCCAGGACAGCTGGAGTACGGTGAAATAAATATAATTATCAGGAAAAGATGTTAATGTTAATGACATTCTGTTGCTGAGTGAACATTTGGTTTCTTAGTACATTAACATAACTACTTGTTCAATATACTTAAAATATACTTAAAAGTTTCAAAATTATAACGTTACTTGTAACAAATCTACTGGTCAAAGTTTCTTTCTTTCTTTTTTTATTATTTTAATCTTTTGTCCTGTAAGAAAAAAAGTCATTTAAAATCAGGCTTTTCTCTGCATGCTGGCTTATGGTCTTAACAGATCACTAGGCTTTGTTTGTTTCAGTTTGTTTTCAGCTTTAGAGTTTGCTTTTTCTTTTAAGGTATGTGAACATCCATATGGTTCAAAAGTTAAAAACTATAGGAAAATATCATTCTCATCTTTTACCAACTGGTTCCCCATACCCACAAGTTTTAAGTGTGTGAGTGTGTGTGTGTGTGTGTGTGTGTGTGTGTGAGAGTGAGAGAGAGAGAGTGTGTGAGAGTGTGTGTGTGTGTGTGCGTGTGTGTGTGTAATGCTTGTGTATTTTAGTCCTTTCATTTTTCAGTTTATATGAAAGGTATTGTGGTACTTGTTCCTTACCTACGTGTCCAGGCAGTCCTGTTAGCCCTAGAGATGGGCATGTTTTAGCTGGCTGCCTAATCTTCCGAGGTGTGAACGTGGCATGGTGCATTCAGACAGTCTCTGATGGGCAGATAACTTACCAAGAAAATCCTTGTGCTCAAGTTAATTGGTATCTGTGGGCTGTATCTTTAGGGTAGACTACAAAATATGGTATGCTGAATTAACACCTAAATCTGACTTGCTAAATACTGTCCGATTCCCCTGGCCAGGGGCTGAGGCTATTCTGGATCCTAACAGCAATGCCTAAGAATGCCCGTTTCTCCACCAAGTGGTTAAACTTGGATTTTTACCAATTTGATAGGTGAAAACCCTGGAGCTTCTTATTCAGTGGTTTGAGCTAGGGCCTGGCGCTTGGATTTTTTTCCTTTTTTTTAATCCCTTCTGGTGATTTTTTTTTAGTGCACAGCTAGGGTTGAAAATCTCTGGGCCAAATTGGCCAAATTTCCTTTGTTATTCCCCCAAGTCATCTAATGAGGCTGCCAGCAGTGGATGTCATTAACAGTAGTTTTCCTTGCTAACGTATCATCCACCTTTTCTTTCAGCTCCTATTTCTGTCTTACCGACTAACTGCTTCCCAGCCCAGTCTTCACTGCCCTCCCTGCCAGGGCTCCACTGTCCCCCAGCAACTCCCCAGGCCAAGCCCTGAGGTTCCTTTTCCCCAGACCTGATAGGTCGTAAAGCCCTGACATCGTGACCTGCAGGTGTCTGACTTTCGGGAGCAGCTGCTGGCGTGTGCAGGGGTGGAAGCTGAGCGAGTGGTGGAGTTTTCCTGTGGTAAGGATCCATGTCCAGGGTGGGGTAAACGAAGCACCTGCACTGTGGCCCCGGTAGTCCTGGTCTTGCAGCATGGCAGGCCCAGGGCTGAGGAGACCACAGGGCGGGAGCCTGGCCCTTCACTGACCTGCTCCCCAGCACGCTCACCCTGCTCTCATGCTCAGTGCTCCACTGCTGCTTTGCTCACCTTTATGGTGGCATTGGGGGCGGGGGCATGTTATGAATCTCCACTCCTACTCTAGAAGACAGGGTGGGAAAACACTCTTCCTGGACTCTGCGCCTCCAGTTCTCATCCCTTCCCTGGGTCTCACCAGGTCACGTGATCCCTCCAGACAACATCCTGCCCCTCGTCATCTGCAGAGGGCCCTCCAGTCAGCAGCTGGAGTTCACCTACCAGAAGAGAGAGCTGCCTCAGATGGTACGTCCAGCCAGGAGCCTGCCTGCAGCCCCCTTGGGCAGGGAGAAAGCTCTTGGGTAGGTGGCTCTGATTAGTCCTGGCACTGGGAAGTTGGTGACCATCACAGCTGGCACAGGACGAGTAGGTTCTGTGGATTTTTATCAAGGAAGGTCTGAGCTGTCCCCCACCCCTGCGGCTGGTAAGTTAATTTTCTTATGGCCTCTGTCTCCTGTAAGGTAGCATGTGTGAGAACTCTGCTCATTCCCTTTGGTTCTCTCCTGTTCCCTGGCTATATTGGCCCCTGCCCAAGGCCATGCGTACAGGTTGGGCACATCCCCAGTGGCATGCCTGTGACTTGTCACAGATTATATCTGTCAGGACTCTAATACTGGGTAACCAACAGTGTTCCATCTCTGGGGTGCTGACACTGGGACATGTGTCATGAAGGTGGGCAATCACCAGAAGCAGTTGGGTAGGTTTGGTAGGAAGGTGGCACATTCCACTCAGGGAGCCAGTAGGTCATCGTCCTCCCTGGCCTCGTCACGCCATGGGTCTCAGCCTTTAAGCCCCGAGGTTGGCAACTCTTCCAACCTGTCGCTGCAGCACTGCTTCACGGGGTCTCCTTTCTGCCTTCCCTAGATGGACGAGACAGGCCGCATTCTGTGTAACCTGTGCAATGTGGTCCCTGGAGGGCTGGTCTGTTTTTTCCCCTCCTACGAGTACCAGCGCCAGGTCCATGCCCACTGGGACAAGAGTGGCCTGCTAGCGCGTCTAGCTGTCAAGAAGAAGGTGAGTGGCCCTTCAAGCCAACCCCTCATCCTTGTGAGGACAGTGCTGTCCAGAGCTCCTCCTGAGATTTCTCTTGCTGTCAAATCAGGATGGTTCAGCTTCTCCTAGTTCTCACCCTACCTCTTTCAGTCCCTGAGCACTGGCCCAGAGGATTCCCCAAAGCTTAACTTTGTGAGGTCCTCCTGTCCCCAGTCAAGCAGATCTGAGACCCAGCATTCCTAAGCCCCTTTCTGGGAGACATTCTCTTCTCCCTCCAGATATTCCAGGAACCCAAGAGAGCAAGCCAAGTGGAGCAGGTGCTGATGGCATATTCCAAGTGCATCAGAGTAAGTATAACTCCTGAGGCTGTGTCCAGAGACCATGTGAGCCTGGCGGTTGGGTGTAGCTGGAGGCATCCCAGCTCTGGCTCAGCAGCTCTGGGCTGGGTTTTTCCTGCAGAGCTGTGGCCAGGTGGGAGGCGCAGTGACTGGGGCTCTGCTCTTCTCTGTGGTCGGAGGAAAGATGAGTGAGGGGATCAACTTCTCTGATGACCTGGGCCGGTAGGTAATGATCCTTTTTGCTGGGGCTGAGATACTGGCCCCCTGCCTATGGTCTGATGCCATCTAGGTCTACAACCAGGCTATCTGCTTAGGGTTCGTTGGGCAGGAAGGAGGAGGGGTTGGAATTATAGCATCTCGGTTTGGGCTCTGTAGAACAGGGGGAATATTAGGCAGACCATAACTTCACAGGATACAATTCATCGGCCTCGGCTGGATCTTTTGCCTGAGAACACCCTTTCCAGATGGTATGTAGATGGGTGGGTTAATGCCAGCTACTGAGCACAGATCAAGAGGGCTGTAGAAGGGGTAGAAGACAACAGCTGACAAGGTGCGGGTGAGGGTTTGACCCCACATGCCTATCCACTCATGTGTCTCCACCCAGGTGTGTGGTGATGGTGGGCATGCCCTACCCCAACATCAGGTCTCCAGAGCTACAAGAGAAGATGGCCTACTTGGATCAGACCCTTGTGAGTACCTCCTGCTGTGTCACCGCTAGGGCTGGGATAGCAAGGCCCCAGGGTGCTCTTTCTACTGTGTTCATGTTTCCTGGCCACTTCAAAGGTTTGAAATGTATGCACCCCACCCCCCCCTTATTCTTCATGACAACACCAGCCACTGGCTTAGGCTCATGGAACCTCCTGGCGTTGCTCAGAAGCCTTTTCCTGGGAAGAGCTGGAATACTAGGCAAGAGGAAAAATGACCGTCTCTTATATTTCCCAGCCTAGGGCCCCAGGTCAGGCCCCCCCGGGGAAGGCACTGGTGGAGAATCTGTGTATGAAAGCTGTCAACCAGTCCATAGGTAAGCTTGGGAATGCTCCTGGCCATCAGGGCAGAGTCAGGGCAGATGGGTGATTGGAAGGAGGGATTTTACCTACTGTCTTCATCTGAGGGGCAGGGAACACGGTGGACATGGCCCTGCTGGGAGGGAGGTTTAACTCAGAGCCATCACCTTTGTGCCCACCCAGGCAGGGCCATCAGGCACCAGAAGGACTTTGCCAGCATCGTGCTTCTGGATCAGCGGTATGCCCGTCCTTCCACCCTGGCAAAGCTGCCCGCCTGGATCCGAGACCGGGTGGAGGTCAAAGCCACTTTTGGCCCTGCCTTTGCTGCTATGCGGAAGGTCAGCCCTGCCTTTTCCTTCCCCTGGGAGCCTCTCTCACCCCAGAATGTAGTTTCTCACTGCCTTTTTCTGTCTCCAGTTTCATCGGGAGAAGTTGGGCCCTTCCTGATGGCTGGCTGCACCACTGCCTGGCACCAGGGTCTTCCTGTACCCCACCCACTTGCCCTCAGTCTTGGGCCTAAGAAGATGAACCCAGGTGTAGAATTTTGGGTTCAAACCAGCCTTCTAGAATCAGTGGGCTGTTGGGATCCAGGCTCATGTAGAAAAACCAACAGGAGATTTGTTCACCCTGAAGAAATAATAGGCCCAGCCTGGCCATGCTGGGCACAGCTGAGGCTCAGCTTCTTGCCCACCCTTCTCAGGAGGCTGATGTAGCAGCCACTACCTTCTCAGAACTGAGGCCCCTCCTGCCTTTACCCTTTTACCTTCTTATCTAGAGACACCCCATTTCCAGGCCTCTTCCCACAGCCTAACTTCCCAAATGTCCTGCAATTTTATCTGCTTGGCTTGACTCCAGTTCCTCCTCCGAGTCAGTGACACCTCCCTCCCTCTCAGCCACTTGAGCAAACTCCAAGACACCTTCTACCCTGACATCAGTGATCATACCAAGGGCCATTAGGCTCTCAGCATGACTATTTTTAGAGACACTGTCACTGAGACATTTTTTTTTCCCTATGGAAAATTCTCTCTCCCTCCCTCTGCAGCAGCTGCCCCTGCTCCCTACACCCCTTTTCTCATCCCCACCCCAGAGGAGGGAGTCTCAGTCTGGATGGATGTCCTGCCCCCATCACCTGGAGAGCACCAGGGTAGGAAGACAGGGTTCAGGGAGACGACTATGTCCTGCATGGCTGTGGTTCTGTAATTAAAAGTGCACTGTGGGCTTGTGCTCCATTCTTGTGTTATCCTTCTTTTATTGATTCATGTTGCTGTTTTCTCTCAGATCTTTAGGGAAGAGAAGAGCACCCTGGTGAAGGGGTGGATAGGGCAGTCACATGAGTGAGCAGAGCACCAGCAAGTGGCATGTACACACACCCCGTGTAGGGGCCCAGGTGCAGACCTGAGACTCCTCCACCATCCCAGCTCTCCTTCGGCAGAAGGGGCTGAGAGGATGGCAGGCCCAGGAGCAATTCCTGGCTGTTTCCAAGAACAGCCCAAGTCAGGGGTTAGGGAGCAAGGTGGGGCTGAGCCCCCTAAGACTCCCAGTCATCCTCATCTTCCTCTCCTTGGGGCTGCTGTGGGGGTGGCAGAGGAGGAATGGAGTCTGACATTCGGGCAAAGGCTCCTCCTGGTCCCTCACTGGCCCCAGTCCCAGGTCCTTTACCGGAAATACCTGGAAGGAAAAGACTAGTTACTAGGGAGATTGGTCAGGGTACTAGTTTACCTAGCCCGTGGAGACTCAAAAACAGGAAAAAAGAGACAGGAATGTATATGATGCAAAATATCATGAGACCAGGATGCAGGGCACCCTGCCGCCTACCTTTACGCCTCATGACCAGCTTGTTGAAGAGATCTGACATCAGGTCCCCACCCTGGCTTGTGGCTCTCACTGCAATGGGGAAGCCATGGTGAGGGAGTGCAAAGGGGCTAAGCAGGACATGTGCAGGTACAGCCACCCCACCCCTGCAGCAGTCCTCAGCCAGCTCCCCAGCCACACATTCACCACCAGCTCTTGGAGCTTTTGCCTGTCCATGGACCCTGAAGTGGCACTAACAAAGTAGGTAACTTTCAGTTCTCATGATGAGGACGCTGGCCCTGTGGTCACCAGGCAGGTCAGAAGCAGAGCTGGGACACAGATCCAGGATTGCTGAGTGTCGGGACTCTGCTGCTTTATGCCCAGGCAGTACACAATGCCAGCGGCTGGGATTCACAGAAGACAAGCTAGGGCCTCAGCACTCAGCAGGTGCACAGTAGGACTGAGCTAACCTCCAGGTCCTCTGAAAGTATTTTGGTTCCCTAACCACTTCCTTAAAATAACTCTTGGCAGATATGCTCTTCTGTCATGGTTTGAGCTGGGTGAGCTTAGGAAGGCGTGCCTGGCCCAGATGATGCCCATCTGAGTTTCTAGCGAACACCCTGGGGAAAGCTTGTGGGGTGGCATGGCTAGGGCACAAGTCTGCCTGCGATGGGCAACACTGGTGAGATGGGGGGGCAGGTGGCCTTCTGCTTGGAGCTCTCCTGCAGTGGACCAAGGGTCCCCTCACCTTGTTCCTGCTCCTTCTGTTTCTTCTTCTCCAGCTTGCGCTCCTTGACACTGCGCAGCTTGGCCTTGCCGATGCCACCAGCTTGGCGGATGGACTCCAGCAGAGTGGCTCGGCCACTGGAGGGGTCAACCACTTCCTTGGGAGCTCCCTGGACTGGAGCTGGGAGGTGGGGGTGGGCACAAGAAGGAAAGGCTGCTTAGGCAGGGCTAGGTGAGGTCAGTCACAGGTAGGGGTGATCTTCAGAGCTTGGCTATGAGGGAAGGCACCTAAGAGGAAGCCAGGTGGTGATGCAGGGGCTTGTGTCCAGGTATCCCTGGTCCCTCTCCATCACCCTGTTTAGGTCCCACCCTGCAGATGTGGCCCTGTGAACCACTGATGTGCTGATAGTGTCCCAACTTGACACATGAGCCAACAAGGATTTTTTTCCCCTTCTGGAAACTGGAAATACACTGGGAGATATAATATTAAAACAAATCCTGTATTTTCAAACTTTAGTAGTCCCCTTTCTACTGGCTTAACTGAGAATGGTGAGCATAGCCCCACCTTCCAGGCTGCCTCTGCCCCACAGTTCAGAAATCCATAGTTTGAAAGCCACTATCTTATGAACCTAACGGAATATAATATTTGAAAGGAGAACCATTCTACAAATGTAGGATTTATGATTGGTTGATGCTTCAGGGATCTAGATCTTAGTTCAAGGTGCCCCAAAGACTGCGAGTCCTACCCGATACTGCCCCTACCTGAAGGAGGTGCACTGCTGCTGTTGTCCTCCCTGGCGCTGTGGCCAGTGGAGGCCACGATCTGGGGTGACAGTGGGGGTGGGGCAGCACTGGCCAGCACTGCAGGAGCTGGGGGTGGCGGTGGAGGCGGAGGTGGTGGTGGAGGTGCTGTCAGAGCCCCATCCTGCAGGTCTGGAATGCAAGTGTGAGAGCCTGAGGAGGAGGAGGCCCCGTCGGGGAGCTCCCCTGGCCAGCCCCCACACCAGCTCCCGGCTCACCTGCCTTGAAAGGCTCAGCAACCTCTGTGTGGAAGGTGGGCAGTTCTGGAATGGCCCCAGGTGCAGAGGGGGCAATGCCTGGGCCCAAGTCAGCACTGTACATGAGGTCATCGGCAATGCCGGGCAGGTCAGGCAGGTAGGACGGCACGTCAATCTCTGGTACTTGGCCTAGGTCTGGCACATAGAAGTAGTTCTCCGGAACCTGTGTGAATGGGTGGGGGTTCATGAGTGCTGACAGCCACTTGGGGACACAGGGCCTGCAGTGAGACCCTGAAGCAGCCAATGGAAACTAGTGTAGATCCCACACAGACAGGCGGGTAAGGGGTACAACAGAGCCCTCCCCTAGAGAAGCACCCCAGCAGAGCTGACAGGCCCCACCCACCCCACGCTGCCTCCATCTCCACCTGCTGCTCCAGCTGCTCTCTCTTGCTGATGGACAGAGGGGCATCAAACAGCTTCTCCTCCGTCTCTGCCCCCAGCATCACATGTGTCTTTGTCACAGCACCAGCCAGGGGGTCCAGGAAGACATACTTCTTGTACCTACAGGGTGGGGTGAGGCAGGGCCAGGTTCTGCATCACAGGATGCAGTCTGTTCTGGGGTCAGGGCTTACGCTGCTCAGCTCTGGACTGCTGCACCAGAGCATGCCCCTGGATCTGCTGCTAAGCCGGGCCTCCCCACCTCCCCCCAGCATCTCTGCAGCCCCGCCTTTGGTCATACAGGTTCTCAGTGGTGTTGAAGAGCAACAAGGAGCTGACAGAGCTGATGTTGCTGGGAAGACCCCCAAGCCCTTCCTCGGCTTCATCCTCGGGCTCTGGCTTGGTGTTCACACAGACAGGGAAGTATTTCAGCTTTTCCTGGGGTGAGGAGGAGTGACAGAGGGATGGATGGTGGGTTTCAGCACCAGGCTCGATGACTCACCCTTACCCCCATCCCAGTCAGAATTGTCTTGGGGGACAGAAGCCTATGGGGGATCCTCTGCTCCCCCATCACCATCCATGCCTTTTGGGCATGAGATATATGACAAACCTGCAGGGCCCGCTCATCCAGGGGGCGGTGCTTGCTCTGGATCCTGTGGCGAGGCCGCCTCTGCAGCCCAGGGTCCTGTGCACCTGTGAAGATGGAGCCGTATTCCTGCAGGCGCTCTGGGGCTGGGTACTTGGCACTAGAGAACACCTGTGGAACAGGGACAAGTCTGAGGGGCCTACAAGAAGCTAGAGAACCTAGGGTTGACAGTGGGTATGGGGAGGTAACCCTGGGCAGGAGGAAAGTGTGAGGTGTGATGGGACAATGGGGGCACAGGAGATGGAGGGACTGCATACCAGACACAGAACATGGCCATATGGGTTACCTTGATGGCCTTCTTGCTGCCCTTGATCTTTTCGATCTTGGCCTGGGCCAAAGAGACCCTCTCCCCAATGGCTTGCAGCTGGCTCCGGCTCAGCTCTACTCGCTGGGAGATCCTGCCATGGAAAAAATGAGAGAGGCTGGGATTACTCCCAGTCCTGCAGCATCCTTGCCTTGCTGCCAACAAGCAGACCTGTGACTTCAACATGGCCCTGGACTTGGGCTCTCCAAACAGCAACACCTGCCTGATCTTGGTGCTGTCCAGCTGGCCTCTACCATGATTATCCAGTCTGGCGGATCCAGGCACTAATGGGACTGAGTTCTTTGGAGCCCTGGGTAGGGAGGGGGAGCCACCTGCACATGCCAACTGAAGGGACATGGTCCTTGCCTCAGGCAGTTTACAGCCTCATGCAGGGGTGTGCAGAGAGACCACTATAATTGCCTATACATATGTATACAGCTATTTACAGTTGGCAGAGCATTTGTACCCACCCCTCATGGTCACATGAAGTCAACAGTCTTCTGGCTGTTGCAGTGGAGGAAACCAGAGCTGGCTAAGGTTGAGTGAAGGGCAAGGCTGGTCCTATGGGCCATCACCTACATTCAACCCCAGGCCTGTTGAAGAATTGCTCCAACACATGATCAATGGCTCACAGCAGTAAATACTGAGTCCTGATCATGGCTTCCAAGTCTCTGGGTGCCCAGGCTACTCACCTCTTCCACCCTCTCCTGGATGACAGGTGGGCATCACATACCAGCCACCCTGCTATCCCGTGACACACCGAACAGTCTCATCTCATGGCCTTTGCACCAGAGTGCCATTTCTGTAGACTCTCACTCCAGAGTCCCCTCCCTGCCCGCAGAATCTAGAAACATACCTATTCTTTCTGTCCCCCAGCCTGCTATACTTCTCCCCACAGCACCTCTGGATACCATGCATTGCTTGCCTGTCTGTGATCCTTGCTGTACTCACAGTGCCTAGAACAGTGTCTGGCTCACTTTGGCTCTCGCACAATGGGGGACCATGTGCCTCACACTGTACATTTTCACCTTTGAAGTTACCTCTGACTCAGGTGCTACGACACCTTCTCCCAGTCACTCCTCCAGCTCCCCTACCTCCAATGCCGTCAACACCTGCCCATGTTCCATGTTCACAATGGTCCTCTACGCATCTGCCTCATATCAGCAAGCACTTGGCAGAAGCATAGGCCATGAGGAAGCAGAGGCCAAGTTTAGTTCATGGAAAAGATAGGAAGAGGAGATGGGAGGCAGAGGGGTCTCATGACCAAGGAGAACCAAGATTTCCCTAAAAGATGAAACGTTTAGTCAGGAATTTGGCATAAACCTCCTAAACCACCTCACCAGCCCTAGAAGTTCTTGGCAACCCAAAATCCAGGCATCTTCATGTCCTGGTGAAATTTGTCCTGTCTGCACCTGGCTTGCATGTGCAAGGGCTTGATGAGGTAGTGGGGGTAGCTAAGCCACACAAAAGTCCCAAAGCTGGGAATGAGCGGTAGCAGAGCAGAAAGGGGAGGAAGCACTTTCGTTCTAGTGGGAGAAGCAGAAGCACCTGACCCAGAGGGTCCATCTTTTCCTGCAGGGAGAGGTTTTCATCTGCTGTAATGAGTGCTTCCCCTCCCTCCAGTTCCCATGCAGCCACGTTCTGCTGAAGCAATCCTAGGGTTACTGATCAGCTCCACTCGGAGCTCACAGGGAGAGCAGGAGGGACATGAGAATGGCAGATGGACAGTGGCTGCTCTGTTCTGGGTCTTTCATCAAAAGGATGAGGACTGATTTCTCAAGGTTGCCAACAAAGCTCAGAAATGCGGCCTGGCAAATTTCTGAAATATGTTATTAAAGAGAGGGTCTGGGGGCTACCACTGTGCTAAATTCATCTCATTTCTTTCTTTGACAGGGTCCTGTTCATTCAACACTTGATTAGAAAACTGGGCACATCACACAGGGGCAAGGCCAAAGCCCACAATGACACCACAACTCCATCTTGAAAGGCCAGAGGATGGACTGCCATCCACAAGATCCTACTTACAAAGAATAAATGTGAAGCCCAGTATTTAGGTCTAAAAAAATCAAGTGCACAAATGCAAAAAGTTGGTTTAGAGGCAGTTCCAGGAAGATCTGGAGGTTTTAATTCACTAAATGCTCAGCAGGAGCTAAAAGCATGTTAAGCAGCTTAAAAAGTGAGTGAGATCTCGGCGATCCCTCTCCTACTCTCCCCTGACCTGTCAGTAAGCAGAGAATGTACACCCTCTTGGAGGCACAAGAGAAAGCAGAGTCCTGGATTAAGGAGAGCTGCTCCATGCCAGCACCAGTCTCATCCACCCGTGTCCCCTTCACAGTGACAAATGAAGGAACATCTAAAGGAGGGTGAAGGGGACGGTGATGAGTGAGAAATGTTGCAGGAAGACAACCGAAGGAGATTCTGGCTGAAGATGAGACGACTTTGAGAAGATGAAAATTCCCTTCAAATATTTAAAATATCAAAAGGGCTGTCAGATGGAAAAGTGATCAGACTTATTCTGTCACCCCAGAAGACTGCATTAGGACCAGTGAGTGGGGTTACAAGGAGGCAGATTTTGGTTCTACATAGAACTTTCTAGAGAAGAGCTAGCTGCATGGCTTTGCAGGACCTTCAGGTTCCAGCTGGATGAGTCTGTCAAGGATGCACCAAGAGAGACCAGACCTACCTCTGGGTAGGAGACAGAGGACATGATGTCTGGGGTTCTCATCCAAGAACCTATAGGTACAAGTGAAGCCCCCACATGGTCTCATCTCTCAAGGTCATACACCATGACACTGAAGAAGAGTGCAGACCCAGGATGAGAAAGAACTCATTTGTTTGCCCTCTTAGTTAACTGGTCTGGAAGGCTGTGTTAGGAAGGGCTGTTAGGCCACACTGGGACTGGGATGCTGATTAACAATGCCCACCACGAGGCCAAAAGTGGAACAGTGGCATGAGGACATATGTGTGCCATTCCCAGTCTAGACTCTCCTGGCTTGGAAGTTTTCTTGAGGCAGGGAAGTTTCCAAGCTCAGTGCTGAATCTACAGCACAGTTGCCCAGGCACTAGCAGAGAGAGCTACCTCTGCCAGGGTGGGAATGAAATCGGCTCACTCAGTCTGTCCAGCACTTGAGACAGCTAGTTCATCTTCCTCCAACAGCTCTGGAGGGCAACATTTCCAAACATCCCCCTCTCTTTTCTTCCCCTCCCTGCCCCTCACTTCAACAAATAACTTGAGTGTCTTCAGTCTGTAAAGCCCAGAGCTGGGGGCTGTGAGGACAACAGGCAACATATATCTACCCTCAAGGTGCTTCTGGTCTATCAGAGAGGAAAGAGAGACATCGATAACCACAATGTCCCATGGACCTGGGCTGCTTATGTTTAGAAGCAGAGGGACCTTGGGCAAGTCACTTGTTGGCATGTGTCTCAGTTCTTTGGCCAAAATATTTGAAGTGTAACTTGTATATCATGGAATGATGGAATAAGTGGAATAACAGTGCCCCTGTGCTAGTTGACACACTTTGAGGACTTGGATCACATAGATTGGGAAGATGGGCACTCAAGAAATTGCATGCTCCTGCATGGTGGATGGTACCAGGGTTGGGGAAGTTTCTTGGAAGCAGCGTCTGGAGCAGAAATGGAGAAGGAAGCTCCAGGTTCTCTTTGCAAGAGAACATCATACAGGATAGGTATCAGGACATGCAGTTCCTTGGGCTGAAGCATGAGGTTCTGAAGGAATACCAAGGGGCCACTCTCCCTCCCTTGCAAGAGTGGGAGGGCAAGACAATGCCTGAACTTCCTGTCTCCACCTCCAAAGACAACCCTAGTTCCCTAGGGAATATCTGCTGTGAAGCCAGGCAGGATCCCACCCCTGCAGGGCTGCACTGGCCCTAGCACCCACTGTCACTATGGTAGCTGTCCCTCCCCTGCCTCCTCCCAGCCCTGGGAAAGCAGGGCTGAGCCTGGGCTCCCACCTGAGTCTCCTCCACAGTCTGGGATAATTAAGAATGATCTGCTAATTATTCAGGCAGTTGATTGAGTGCTCTGTAACCTTGGGGCCTCCAGGTGCCAAAAAGGAGGGGGAGCATCTGAGGAAGGTGGAAGGCAAGGAAGAGGGAACACAGCAAGAAGAAAGGGACAAGGGGAAAAGGCTTTCTGGAGAAAAATGAACCCTTTCCCAGGAGGAAGGAGCTACACAGAGCTGCTGCTTCTGGGCTGGGGCTCCCAGGGAACAGAAGAGGATGGTATCCACACATCCACACACCGTTTGTCCAGCTCCTCCCCACATCCACTCCTGCCACGTCATCTAAGTCATATGAAGCAGGTGACATCTCTGGGCAGATATTTTGGGGCCTGGCTTCTGCAGGTGAAGATAGGGCAGAGGGAGGGGCAGGGCATCTGCAGGGACTGACTGGAGAGAGCCTGGAAGGTGCTTGTCATTCTCTCCAGCCTCTGCGTGGCTCCCCACTGCGGCAGAGCAGGAGGAAGGAGGCCAGCTTGGAATGCTAATTTGCCATGAGCACCTACCTGCAGGTCCTGCTGAGGCCAGGGGCTGGGCCTGGGCCTGAGATGGGGGCAGCGGGGCGGGAAGTCTCTTCTGCACCCACTCTCTTTTTGTTTTCAGTTTTTAATTAAGGATTTTTTTTATTAAGGAGTCAAGTTGTTATACAATCAGAAAAGCTTATTAAGTAACAATACGGTATGCTTTTGATCCTAAACCATAGTTAGTCCCATATCGCCCACACCCCAGTCTCTTGATTCTTCTATATTACACCCCTATAACAAGACAAAAATGTCCATGTGTGTGTGTGTGTGTGTGTGTGTGTGTGTATGTATACATGAATTTTCCTGAGTTAAATGATTACAGAAGTATTATCTGACTTCTCAGGGGGTGTAAAGAGTATGTTACATTGTTGACTATCTCCCTAGATCCCTCCCTATTTTCCTTCCCTCTCACATCCCACCACCTACTCCCCCTCCCTGCACTACCGCCACCACCGCCAATGTCTCTTCTTTGCAAGAGGTTTCCAACTGTGGGGAGCATATTTAAGGGGTGAGTTCTAAGCTGGGGGTCACTTCTCCTCCCCAGCTATGGTTTACGGCAGATAAGGGCAGGTAGATGAGGACAGGGGTCCACGCTCCCCACCCCCACCCCAAATCAACACTGACTCCTTCCTTTGCTGCATCCTCTGTTCCCAGTGTGTTGTCAGACCCTATTGCTGCTTCCTTTGAAATGTTTCTTCTCCAGCTCTCCCTGTACCTGCCATGGACTGCAACTTCATCCCTGACGGGCCTCAAGAATAGTTTCCAAGGTGGCCCTAGAATCCACCCTAATCTTTCTTGTCCACTTTGTGACAGCTGCCAGAAGAGCCTTCCCAAAGCTCTTGTGTCCCATCACTTCCCTGCTCAAGGACCTTGCGTGGCTCCCTGGGACTCCTGAATGAAGCACAAAGTCCTGTCCTGCTATGAGAACCTCCACGATCCTAAACTTTCACTCCCAGCCCTACTCATAACCACTCCTGCCAGGAAGTGTTCCTTCGGCACACCGAGGACGTAGAGAACCTGAGGCAAAGCTCCCAAGGGCCACACATATGGAAAGCCAACTTTTCACACTTTGTTTTGCAGTGAAGGAGCCGAATGTGGGGCAAGCTGCAATGTCTGCATGCCCAGCACAAAAGCTGGCCTTTCCCAGAGCCTGTGACACATCATGTTCGGGTCACACTGGAGCTTCTCTCTAAGCCTGTGGTCCCCACTTCTAGACTCTAGCAGATGACCTGCACGCCCACCTTCCTAACTATAATCCATCCCTCCTCATGGCTCTTCATATCCCTCTCCCTGGCTTTCCCTGGCCATGTGGAGTGGGCCTGTCGTTCTCCTCTCTAGCATCTATCTCCTCCTTACGCAAGTAAACAGCCCCACTTCCTTTGGGGAATCACTCTCCCAAAGGCTCAGTCTCTGCAATGGGGACGATGCATGTGACCTGTGTCTGAGTCAATCAGTGTGTCATAGCCCCAGCAACTGATTCTGAGAGACATACAAATCAAGCCAGGCCACACAGGCAAGTGACATCTGGGGAGCATTCTTTTCTGAGTGTATGAGTTCTGGCCCCACCGGTTGTCACCTTGCCACCATTAAAGCAAGACCTGTCTGGGAATGGAGCCAACCCAAAAGAAGCAAGCTGAAAAAGAATGAAAGCAAAACCAGGTCCTAATACCACCATTTAAGCTCTTCAACTCTGAAGCCGCCTCTACTGATTTGTTATTTTTTGCTTAACCTGGTTTGGGGAGTTCTAATTGATAGATATGCCACCAATTCTCCTCTCTAGCTCCCTGGAAGTCCTACAGTTCATTCCAGGTACCAAGAAGCAATCAACCCTTTGTTTTCCTATTCTAGATTCTAAGCTCCTTGAGGACACCATGTCCATCTTTAGTACCTCTTGGGGTCTAGCACAGTGCTGAGTACATGATGGAGACTGATGAGGTAACCTAGAACCTGTTTGAGAGGGAACCAGATTCAGGTTCATGACTCTTGAGAGGCACCCGTCCCTGGGCCATGCCCTGCCAGGTGGCGGGCCTGCACCTATGCTCAACCAACTCCACATTCTCCTGTCCGGCTGACCACAGAAACTGCCTACAAGGTGCCAAATACCAGAATAGGGAAGGAAGAGATGCCCAAAATCCAATACTTCTCTTACAGATGGGTGAGTCGGCGGTCACAATCCTGGCGAGGAGATGCAATGATTTCTAGGGATTGGTTTTGGCATCCATTCCAAGCACTGGGCATGGAATGGCCATCATCTGGGGCTGATAGTTCTTAAAGGCCTGTGTCCTCTTGCTATGTGTCCTTTGGGCACATTTGGCATAAAAATAAGCACAAAGAAGGTATAAAGCTTCTTATACTACTGATAGCAGGTTGATGAAGGGCCATAATAGAAGTATCAATAGTAAGAGGTAATGTTCGCTGCTTCCTACTGGCCAGGCACTGCTCACTCCTGCACGCGCCTTGATTCATTTAATCTTGGCAACAATCCTATGGGGAAGATCCCATCATTACCATAATTTTACAGATGAGAACACTGAGGCTTGGAGGGGTTAAGTAACATGCCCAAGGTTACGGAGCAAACAAATGGGGAGACCCGATTTGAGCACAGCATTCTGCTCCAGAGGGGAGCCCTTAACCACATCAGTATGCTGCCCCTTGTTGCAGTCACATTCTGAACAGGCTTGGAGCAGACAGGTGAGTCAGTGGGCAGGAACAGAGCAGAAGAGCCGAAAGCATCTGGGGTTCGTTTACACCAAGTCTGGCTGGAGACAATATTTCCTCTCCCACTGGGGAGGGCTTCCAGGAAGAAGCTGACTTCCAATTGTTGAAGGAAGGCAAGGAAGGAGCAGGGATTCCTGGTCTGGCACACAACCAGGGTGTGCATGACGACTTGGAACCTGAGTCAGGTGTAAGAGGAAGGTCCTCCCATGTGAAGCAGGGTATATAGGCACACAGGCAGAAGGCCAAGCTGCATCGCAGGTGACTTACAACCAAAGACCAGACCTGTGTCCTGGAAAACACCTAGGTGGGCCCTTTGCAAGGGAAGAGCAAGCTGCATTAATTCAATCATTTATATTTTTTATTTTATCTTTCGGTCCTGGGCAATTGAACCCAGGGCTTCACATCTGCTAGGCAAGTGCTCTACCACTGAGCTACATTCCCAGCCCACCGCTCATGCAATCAGGTTAAACAAACAATGACTGAAAGATCAGTGCAGCCCAGGGTGTGTGCTAGACAGGTGCTGGCCATTCAGAAAGCTGCAGCTCTCCAGCTTCGCTAAGATTTGTCCCCCAAAGGTCATATGTTGATGGCTTGGCTCCCAGCCAATGACACTCCAGGGAAGTGATGAACCCTTTAAAGGTAGGGCCTAGTGGAAGGAAGATAGGGCCTTAGTTGTGCCTTTAAGGGGATATTCGGTCCCAGGCCCCGTCCTGTCTCTTTGCTTCTTGGCACCACAAGATGAACAATTTTCTTCTGTCACACACTGTGCCATGACATGCCACCTCACCACAGACCCAAAGCAATGTGGCCAAGTGACCATGAACTTGAGCCTTTTGTAAGTTGATTATCTCAGATATTTTGTCAGAGTAATGGAAAGCTGGCTAACAAGTTCAAAATCATTAATTACCTCAAAAGCCCTGCCCACTTCATCAGCCTCTCCTTGCTGAATTACACCAGCTTCCTTTCAGGTCCTTCTCACCTCAGGGTTTCCACTCATGCCCTTCTTTCTTTCTGGAATGTTCTGCTTCCTGACCTAACCTCCCACCCCTGGATTTTACTACAAATGTTATTTTCTCACACTTTTCCTGATTGCTCTAGATCAAGCAGGCCTCCTGTTACAAGTTGCATAGTACCTCATCTCCCCTTCACACAAATAATAATCCCATAGCATCTGGAGCCACACATCTCCCCGAGGTTGAAACCTAGCTCTGTCACTTGGCCAAGTCTCTCAGCCTTTCTGTGCCTCAGTTTCCTATAAAATGGGGATAACCACAGTACCTCCTCATTAGTGTACCAAGGGCTAAAGAAGTTTGCACTTGGTGCCTGACTGATGCCATATGAATATGTGTATATATACATATACCTGTAAATCCATCACAACCACTATTATTTAATTGTGCAACTGATTACAGTCATGCAGGAAATAATGGTGTTTCAGACAACAAAGGACCACAGATACAATGGTGGATTATAATGAGTTGAACTTCCTGTCACCTACCAATGTCACAGCCATCGTAACACTGCCATAACACAACATATTACACACATTTGAGGCTATGCTGGTATAAAGAAACCTAGTGTGCAACGAGAGGTATAAAAGTACAGCACATACAAACATTCACAGTATATGTGATAATAAGCAACTCTTCCCAGTTTATGTATTTTCTGTACTATACTTTTTATTGTTATTTCAGAGTGTACTCCTTCTCCCTATAAAAGTTTACTGTGAACAGTGTGCAGGTTACAACTGCAGCAACCTCATCCATCTCATGTTTACTGCACGTCCCGATCATATGACAGGCCACATGGAGTGACAGACCTACACCATTTAGATTTATGTAGTGCACCATGATTTTCACAAGACCACAAAATCATCTAGCAATGTGTTCCTCAGAACACATCCCACTGTCACTAAGCAAGGCATGCCCGTATTTACGTGGCCTTTCCCTCCCTCTAGCTGGACAGGAGCACTGGCTTGCTCGTTGCTGACTCTACAGATTAGCACAGTGCCTTGCACACCAGAACGCTGAGTATACATCTGCCAGCAGCAGGAATATGTGAAGGAATATAGTCCCGAAAGGGGAGGATGTACAGAGCTACCAGGGGGACCTGTGGGACCCCCAGGAAACCCACACAGTACATGGGACAGCAGGCACTTAGGGAGAAAAACTTTCACGTTGGGCCCCTGCCTTGAGCACCTTCCCCACAAGGAAGCCAGCAGTGCCCCAGCCCAGGAACAAGGATCACTAAGGGACTGTTCCCAGAGTGTGTACCTATGGCACTGGAGAGACAACCCATGACAGGGGCAGCCCTGCATGGGGCCGGGTGGGGGCAGTGGAAGTACCCACCTGCTAAAGATGTCTCCAGAGACTTTCTGTAGGTACTGCAGGGCGTCTGCCACCTGTTGAATGGCCTCCTCTCGTCGCAGGTCTGGCTGGATGAGGGGCACTGCGTAAGTCTGGCCGGCCAAGGAATGCTGGGTCCTCATGGGAGTCATGGTACCTGTGAGTGGGAATGGGAATATCACCCCATACTCATCCACACCCACCCACCACAAGGCGAGGTAGTGTTGAGGATCAGCCTGTGTGAGAGTGGGGGGGGGGGGGTGAACAACGTTTGGTGAAAGGCCAGGGGCTCCAGGGAAATGGGATTCTGCTGATGCCTCCTGAGTGACTGTGGGGGGAAAAGGAAGGACCAGAGACTGGGTCCTGGTGGGGACAACAGAGGAGCTGAGAAAAGGCATGGAATTTCATGACCCCTCTAAGGTGCTTGGTACCCTGCTAAGCACCCTTCCCATACATTATCTCAGTTCAACTTTCTACTCTTAGAGAAACACAAAGGAAACTCTGGCTGCAGAGAAGCAAAGAAGCTGGAATCAGAGTGATGGAGGGGGCACAGGGATTATCTGAATCACCTGCCAAATAGTACCCAAATCTGGGAAAGTGGGAAGAATGTGGACACCTGGGTTCCAGGCAGTGGCCAGTGACTCTAGGTATACGAGTGTCCATACTCTGTTCACCCAGGCTTGCACCAAGGGGGCCAGAAGGAAGGAGGCACACGAGGGGGTGGAGGACAGGAAGCAAAAACATGCCTTCAAATTCCAAGGCGAGGGCAGAGTCTATTTATATTGGGTTTAATTAACTCCGCTCCCTGGTGCCACTAAAGCAGCAATCACACTGCAGACGGCACTGATTTGATTGGCAAGAGACGCGCCAGGCAGAATATTAAGGCACCAGCCCCTATAAATAGGCTTAATCACAGCCCCACTCTGGAAGACAGTGAAGAAGACATTAATCAGGCCTGGCACTGTGCCCCAGACCTGCTCTTTCAGGCACCATACTGAGGCCCTTGGCTGCAACAGAGGTGTGATCGGGGTGGTAAGTATGGCAGGAAGGGCTAGGAGGATTCACTGGGCTTAAAGTGCTATGTGACCAAGGGTAAGTTGCTTGCCTTCTCTGAATTTCTGATTCTTTCCATCTTCTTCCATTCTAGAGCCTGAAAACTGGCCCTGTTCTCTGAGAAGACGTTTGTCCCAGCAACAGAAATGTAATGCATCACACCAACATTGTCACCCAGCTGAAGCCTACTCCTTGGCTCCTCCTGCTGGTTTCCTGAGCTCTCCCTTTTACCTTACTGGTTCTCCCCGGTCCTCGGCAGGCCATTATTTTTCCTGATCTGAGAAGATAATTCTACTCCTCAACTTTTTTTCCAGCAGTGAGCTCCTCCTTGGCACTCATGCTTCCAGGAAAGGCATCTCAGCTTTCTAGAACTGAACCTGCCTTGAATACTCATCAGGACCCAGGGAGTCACTCTTCACTCCCCACTTCCTTTCCCTCTTATGAAGCATCCAAGTGGGCCAGCTCATCCCCAACCACCTAAGGAACAAAATCCTCTGAGACCACCATACCTCTTTCAAGAACTCTTTCCACTCCTTCTTTGTATTGACAGTGATGCAAATCAGCTGGCCATAGAAACTTAGGTTTCTATGCCTCAGTTCTCCCATCTGTAAAATCAGGAGGGGAAAAGAGAGGAGATACTTTTTGTGCATGTCTTGAGATGAATTCCTCGTTAGTTACCACATCTGGATGTGTATATGATTGCTCACGCACACGTGCGAGAGAACAGTACAGGCACCAATCTCCTACGGAAGTACTGCATCCGCTGGAGAATTAAGAGAGTGAATACAGCTGGTTAGTGGTTTACTCATTCTGTCTGCAAACATCCACTGATCAGCTATTAAGTGCAGGCCATGATCACAACAAAGATGAAAAAGACACAGAACTAGGCAGAAAGAGAGCCTCAAAAACAACCAATCCCCCTGCAATAAGCACTCTAATCCAGCTATGAACACAGAGCTAAGAAGTCATAAGTCCTTTCTGGGGTTAGGTGAGTCCAGAAAAGCCTCTTAACAGAATCTGTACCTCTCTACTAAGGCCCAGAAAGAGGGTGCAGAGAACATTCTAGGTAGATGGAACAGCTTAACCAAAGAAATTTAGGGGAATATTAAGTCATCTTGCATGGTGAGGGTACAACCACTTTGGGGGAAGTAGCAGGGGAAGATAAAAAGAGACCAGTTTGTTAATACCACTAAATGCCATGACTTGGAGTTAGATGCTCAATATGGTGGCCACCAGCCGCTACATGCAGTCCCTGAACACTTGAAATGCAGCTAGTCCAAAGGGAGATGTACTGTAAGTATAAAATGCACACTGAAATTCAAATAGTAGGAAAAAAAGAATGTAGAAGGCCTCATTAATTTTTACATTCATTATATGCTGAAACAACCTATTAGAAAACTGAGTTAAATAAAATATATTACTAATATCAACTGTTTCTTTTTACTTTAAAAAAATGCATATCCATATGTAAAAGAATAAAACTTGATCCCTATCATTCACCTGTACAAAAGTTAAATCAAAGTGGATCAAACACCTACAAATTAAGACTAGAAGCTTTGCGACTGCTGGACGAAAACATAGGATCTACATACGGGCACAGGCGATGACCTCCTCAATAGGAATTTCAAAGCTCAGGAAATAAAATCAAGAGTTAATAAATGGGATGGCATCAAATTAAAAAGTTTCTGCATGGCAAAGGAAACAAAGAGCAGGAAGAGAGAGCCTACAGTATGGCAGATCAACTACTCTACAGACAGAAAATTAATATCTAGACTACGTAAAGAACTCAAAAAACCACCCCCAAAACCAAACAAATAAAACCCAAGACCCAATCAATGGACAAATAAAATAAAGGGACACTTCTCAAAAGAAATACAAATAGCCAACAAATATATGAAGAAAGGTTCAAATTCTTCAGCAATCAAGGAAATGCAAATCAAAAATACACTGAGATTTCATCTCACTCCAGTGAGAATGACATTCATTAAATTACAAACAAATGGGGGCAGGAGCGGTGGCTCAGCAGTTACGGCACTTGCCCGGCATGCCCAAGTACACGGGTTCAAGCCCCAGCAACCCACGTACACAACTAAGTGTTGGAGCAACGAAAGCCTTGTGAAAAACTCAATAAAAATTGATTCTCTCTCTCTCTCACTGTCCTTCTCTCTTTGAAAAAAGAAAAAAAAGAATACAAAAAAATTTGGGCTGGGGACGTAGCTCAGCGGTACAGTGTTTTTCTCGCATGCATGAAGCTCTGGGTTTGATCCCCAGCAGCACCCCCAAAAAAAAATGCTGGCAAGGATGGTGGGGGAAAGGAACACCTATACACTGTTGGTGGGAATGTAAATTAGTACAACCATTACGGAGATCAGTCCGGATGTTCCTTGAAAGACCAGGAACGGGACCTCTTACATGACCCAGATTTACCACTCTATGGTCAGTATACATGCATTCCCATATTTATAGCAGCACAATTCGTAACAGCCAAGTTATGGAACCAACTTAGGTATCCATCGACAAATGAATTGATTAAGAAAATGTGGTATATATACACCATGGGTCTTACTCAGCCATAAAGAAAAGCAAAATTATGACTTTCACAGGATGGAACGGGAGAACACGATGCTAAGTGAGATAAGACAGTCTCAAGATCATGTGTTTTCTCTCATATAGGGAACCAGAGAGAAAAAAGGAAAGAAAAGAGACTTCATGAAGATGGAAGTGAGGGGCTGGAGCGGTGGCTCGGTGGTTACAGCGCTTGCCCAGCATGCGCAAGTACACAGGTTCAAACCCCAGCAACCCATGTACACAACTAAGTGTCAGAGCAACTAAAGCCATGTGAAAAACTCAATAAAAATTGATTCTCTCTCTCTCTCTCTCTCACACACACAGTCTTTCTTTCTTTAAAAAAAAGAAAAGAAAAGAAAATGGAAGTGAGACCAGTAGAGAAATGGGTTTGGGGTGGGAGAATGGGAGGCAGAGGGAAATGAAAGGGATTAATGTGCTATGTGCATGTATGATTATATCACAACGAATCCCATTATTATGTATAATTAGAATACATCAATAAAAATCTTTTTGAAAATTAAAAAAAAAAATCACATGAAAGAGGTCTCTGTTCTTTTGAAACAAGAGATACCCTTGAATGAATTCTGGTCTGAGCACCAAAATTAATCATAACATTTCCATGTAATTTCTCTTCTTCCTATATCCGGCAGTTCTTCAATTAACATGAAGATAATCTTTATTGACTCTCTTTCAGGAGACAGTATTTTCATAGGAAATATTATGACTGTTATAACAACACTACTATGAATAACTAATAGCTAATAATACATTCTACCTCTTAAAGAATTATTCAGGGCTGGAGCAGTGGCTCAGTAGTTTCATGCTTGCCTGGCAAGCACGAGGACCCGGGTTCAAACCCCAGCACCACATATACAACTAAGTGTTGGAGCAACTAAGGCCATGTGAAAAACTAAATAAAGTTGTTTCTCTCTTTAAAAAAAAAAAAGAATTATTCAATTGTTAGTATTGGTGAATGTATCATTATCCCCAATTTTAGATATGGAAATGGGGTTGGACAGCTCAAATAACATTTTTCAACATCAAAATGCTAGGTTTTGATGAAGCCCAGATTTGAGGCTATGTTGTCAGAATGCAAAACTTTTGTTATTTAGCAGTACAGTTTTATTATCTTTATATAAAAATACAAATCTGAAAGTTCCAAAATTGTGTTAGTGTTAATTAAAGACCTTATCTTGCCTGGCAGGGGATGCACACCTGTAATCCCAGGAACTAGGGAGGCTGAGGCAGGAAGATTCCAAGTTCCAGGCCAGCCCTGGCAATTTAACATACTCCCTCAGCAACTTAGCAAGACCCTGTGTCCAAAAAAAAAAAAAAAGATTGGGGAGTACCTCAGCGGTAAAGTGCCCCTGGTAGCAGAAAAAAAAGACATCTTATTTTGATACTTTGTCCTATGTAAACGAAACTAGACCTAAACTAGATATGTTTTTGACATTAGTGAAGCTGAGCCCCTGTGTGTGACAAACCCTTGCTAGTTACTTTGAATCACTTCAATTGTGTACCTTCACAATGCGCTTTGGAGTCATGTGTCACTGCTGACTTTTACAAATGAGAAAACGCAGGCACAAAGATGTTCATCGGGCAATTATCTTTTGCAAAAAGTCTTTAAGATGATTTTAAGGGCGCTGGAGCGGTGGCTCAGAGGTTTCGGTGCTTGCCTGGCAAGCGCAAGGACCGGGTTCAAACCCCAGCATCACGTACACAACTGAGGGTTGGAGCAACTAAGACCACGTGAAAAACTAAGTAAAGTTGTTTCTCTCTCTGTCTCTCACTGTCCCTCTCTATTAAAAAAAAAAAAAAAAAGATGATTTTAAGATGATGGCTAACAGCGTGGAAACACAACAAACAGCTGAGAAGGCATGGAGGATTTAGTTAAAAAAAAAAAAAGGTGAAAACTTTATCAAACCTATCGTTCAAGGGGCTGGAGCGGTGGCTCTGCTTGCCCGGGCACACGCTAGTACGCGGGTTCAAAGCCCAGCACCACATGTCCAAAGACGTGTCCTAGCAATGAGTCACTTGAAAAACTAAACAAAGACTGCTTCTCTCTCTCTCTCTCTCACTGTCCCCTCTTTCTTAAAACAGAACAAAATAAAACAAAAAACCCATTTTTCAAATAGGCAGTTTTATATTAGAAACCCTAACTGCTCGGTTCCATAATGATTGATTCTAATCCACGCTAGGCCTCTGATATCTTCTGCTTCCTCGTTTTTCGCTTTTTTATGGAGTAAACATGATCTAAACCGGCACTTTTCTTGCATCCGTATGCCATGTCCATCAGGATAGTCTTGATTGCTTTAATGACAACGAAAAGTGCACGCATTCGTCCCGCAGCGCCTAACCCTTGCTTGAGGGCCCTGCCTTGCAGAGCCGGGGAAGAGCGCGGACTCGCGCCGACCCTTCCTGCAAACGCTCGCGGGGTCCACCAGGAAGCGGGCGCCCTGCAGGCAGAAGCGGGCCCGCGCCGCGGCCAGGAACTGCGTCTCGGCTCCGCGCAGCTCTTTCCTAGCAGCCGGGGCCGGGGAGGAGCGCGAGGGTCACGGGACCGGCAGCGGGAGGACGCGCGGCCCGGGGCCTGCGGCGCCCCACCCGGCCCGGGTCCGCTGCGGGCCTCGGCCTCCCGCGGCCGGGCAAGGGCTTGGGGCGCAGCGCGCAGCCCCGGGGGCCCGAAACGCCTCTGCGGCCGCGGCCAGCCCAGCGCGCGGCCTCGGGTCCCGCTCGTCCCCGCCCTACACGAGCCCGCGGGCCTCCCGCGCCCTGGGGTCCCCTCGCCCCGCCGCCGCCGCCCACAGGCAGCGCCCTCACCTGCGCCGCGCCGCCGCCGCCGCCCGCCGCGCTTCCCTTCCGCTCTGCCGGCGCCGCGGGGTCCTAGCGCCGCCGGCCGCACGCCCCAGCCCCGCCTCCCCGCTGCACTCCCGAGCTGGACCCAGCGCCGACTCCGTCTCTAGAGCGCGCATCTCCAGTGCCGAGAGCGCCAGGCAGCCCTAGCGCTGCGTGTGCCCTCCAGCAGGACGCCCAGCGCAGGCCCAGGAACCGCCCCTCCCCTCCTACCTGACCTACCTGGCTGCTGGAATCCACCTTTTAAACGCACCATTGTCCCCTCCCCCTGGGGTGAAATGCTTAGGTCCAAAGCCCATCTCGAAATTAAATACAGAAGCCAGACACGGAAAGACAGATCAATGGTTTGGCTTATATGAGGTACCTCATCCAATTCATAAAGGCAGAATAGTGGTTACCAGGGATGAGGAAGGCGAGAGAGGGACAGTTAGTGGCTAATGTGTGCGGTTTCGGTTTGGGATGATGAAAAAGATTCGGAGAGGAAGAGTGGTGATGATCGCAGAACGGCGTAAATGTGCTCAGTGGCACTCAACTTTACGGTTAAAAAGGATTTGGGGGGGCTGGAGCGGTGGCTCAGCGGTTAAGGCACTTGCCTGGCATGCGCAAGGACACGGGTTCAAACCCCAGCACCACGTATGCAATGAAGTGTCTGAGCACCGAAAGCCATGTAAAAAACTCAATAAAAATTGATTCTCTCTCTCTCTCTCTCTCTCTGTGTGTGTCCTTCTCTCTTTAAAAAAGAAAAATGATTTGGTGCTGGAGATATACCTTGGTGGTAAAGCATGTGTTTATCTTGCCTGAGGCCCTGGATGCCAGCCCCAGGGCGGAAAAAGAAAAAAAAAAGTTTAGAGAGGTAAATTTTATGTTATGTATATTTTACCACGGGGGAAAAAAGGAAGGAGGGAAGGAGGGAAAGAGAAATGGAAGTAAGAAAGGAAGGAAAAGGTTTTTTTTAATGTTAAATATATATGGGGAGCAGTACAGAGCTTTCAACAGTCTCTTCTAGAATCTACTAGCTTAACTCAAGAGTTAAGTGCCTTGCCTTTTAGGGTAGCCCAGTAAAAATAAAGGATGCCCAGTTAATTTGTATTTCAGAAACAATGAATAATTCTTACTTTAAGTGTGCCCTATGATTAGTTTGGGATATACTTATGCTGAAATTTATTCATTTGTTTATGCTTATTCTATCATTGTATGAAATTCAAAATTAATTCACATTTCACATTTCTATTTGCTAAATCTGGCAACCCAGATTTTTTTTTTTTTTTTTTTTTTTTTTACTTGGGATTGAACCAAGGGATGCTCTCCTATTGAACTTTATCCCTAATCCTTTTTTTTTTTTTTTTAAACTTTGAGACAGGGTCCTACTAGGTTACTGAGGCTGGCCTTGAACATGACCTTGAACTCCGGTCTTGAACTCCTTGACCTCCTGTTTTGAACTCCTTGTCTTGGTCTCTGAAGTGGCTGGGATTACAGACATGTGATACCTTACTGATGCCGGGTTTTTGAGATGAGGCCGGATTCTCTGCTCCCACTGGCAAATGGAGTCTGGGCCACTCACTACAGATTCCAGCAGCCAAAATAGCCCGCTTCTAGTGTTCGCAGCCATTCCCAATTAAAACTGGAAATTTGGGCTGACTGCAGGTGTCTGCAGCCGAAATAGTGTTAGCAGCTCTCCAGCTAAAAGCTGGGTGTTGCAGCTCTTGGTGTGGTGGAAATTCACCCTGGGAATTCGGCGCCAATCTTCTGGGTTCTTGTCTCATGAATTTGAAGAATAAAATCCACGGACAACCATGGAAGGGGGAGTAAAAAGAGTAGGATTTATTTAAGGAAGGAGAGCAGAGACTCCGCAAGACGGCTAGGTACCTGAGAGCAGGACACCATCTAATGGAGGTCAGGCCAGGGGTTATATTGATTTGGGGTTGGAGCATAATTAACATTCATGCAAAGCGGGCATTGAGAAATGCATCTACATCATTGGTTGAAACCTATGCAAAACAGGCATTGAAACTTAGTACCAAAGTCATTGGTTAAAATCTATGCAAAACACTTAGCAATTCTTTCCAAGTTTCCATCTCTGTCCACCCCCATTTCTTAGTTTTCCCACCCCAGGGACAAAGGCGTTGCTCCCACAGGTGAGCCGCATGGACATTTGCATATGAAGGTCCTGAGTATGCCCTGTCAACCACTGTCTACCTGCGAGTTCTTAGATGGGGCCCTTTGTCCTGACTACCTAGCCATTTTACTGTCTCTCCTAAACCTGCCTCATTACCAACAACCCTACTCTTCTTAATACTCTCCTACTATCCCAGTTTTGTCCTGCTTCCCTGCCCCCTCTTCTGGGACAGGAGTTGAGTTGTAACAAAAACATTCTGCTGACTCAATGGCTGTATCAGTAGCAAGAAAGAGATGGGTTTCCACCTATATTGTAGACTGAAAGTGTCCGCATATGTTGAAGCCCTAATCCCCAAGCCCTACTGTCTTGGAATTTGGAGGTGGACATTGGGTAGATAATTAAGATTAGATGTGGTCATGAAGGTGGGGCTTTCAGGATGGACTAAGTAAGAACAGTACACTCCCTTTGTCCTCTTCCCACCATTTAAGGACACAAAGAGAAGGCTGCTGTCCGCAAATTGGGAGGGGAGTCTTACCAGGAACGCATTTATCTGCCACCTTGATTAATACAAACTACAAACGTGTTTCCCCCTCATCCACCTAAGCAATAACTGAGTGACTTAAGATTCTCAAGACACATCAACAAAGGGGACCTGTGCTGTGCTGTTCACAGAGCCCAACCATACCAAGGAGAAGCCATGCCTCTCATAGAGGAGAGCACTCAGGCTCGGGAGCTCTGCCATTCATTCTTTGTGTGACCTTGAGCCAGCTACTTAGTAAGGCCCCAGTTGCCCCATTTGTGAAGTGGGATTAAGAGTGGTTGCTCTGTGTCCTTTAGATTGCTGCAGAGAAAGTAGGTCAAAGTGCTTGTAATCTGTAAAGTTTTATTTGAACATGAAAGGAAACGTGTATATGCTCCAGAATGTCTGCCTAATCAGTTACACACACACACACTCACTCCAAATCACATGTCAAGCTGGGCTGTATCTTCTCACAAAAGTGCTGCTTGACAGCACTCCTGTGCTGGAACTAGATCAGCCATGCCAGCTCATTCTCCACGCTGTCTATCCTCAACTCCACAAAAGTTGGTTACTAACAGGCTCAGTCCAAATCTAACCTTGAAGACTTTCTGGGAACTGGACAGCAAGGATATTTAACCCTTCGAGCTGCAATGAGAATCCTTGTCTGCAGTCAAGACAAAGAAAAACTAGACATAATGTATGGGCAGCGATGCTCCACATACCCTTCCTGGCTAGCTGGGGTCTAAGTGGGCCTGGAGATGACAGGTTGCGGGGATGGTCCTTAGCAGCTTTGCTGAAGCTTGCAAAAGTTCTCCAGTCTCTTCGATTCCTCAAGATCTGTAATGTTGATTTCAAAAATTCCGCACAGAGCCATGATTAGAGTTGAGCAAAGTGTCCTGAGCCCAGAAGCTATATAAAGAAAACCAGAACGAAATAAGAAATAAGAAATAAATAAGAACGAAAAATTCATTGTAAGGGACTTGAGTTCAGTGGTTATGGTGCTTGCCTGGCATAAGGCAGAACCTGGATTTGAACCCCAGCACCATACTAAGTGTTGGAAAAGCAAAGGCCAGATGAAGAAATAAATAAAATTTAAACTCTCTCTCTCTATATATATATATATTTTTTTTTTTTAATTCAATGTAAGTCATTTCCTACCCTAGCCTCTAACCCTTGTTCTCGGAACAAGTTCCTTTTTCCTGGAGACTACTTTCCTCTCCAACATTAAATTTTACTGAGATTCTTTACTTCTTGGGCAATTTTCCAAAGATGCCTGGAGAAAGAAGAATGGAAATGTTTACCTTCTAAACAGACAAAAGGATGTAGCCAGATGATACGATCAGCTTCTCTCGCTCAGGTTTCTAATGCATTTGGAAAAAAAAAAATCATCTCAGTGCAGAACTCTGTCCAAAGGGCACTGTGTTGTGTAGGTACAGGCAAGAAATCTCCCTTCTGGGAGTCTTGGGCTGACATCATCACTAGCACCAGAGCCCAGTTTTATTAAACTTCCTGCATCCACAGGGAGTTAATTACATGATCCTCACCTACTGGGAGTTGACCTTACACAGTCCCACTCCTCCAGGGAGCCTGCTTGGGGATTACAGCACAAGGGATCTCCCCTTATATGAAACGCACGTCTTCACCAGACCGCTCAGTCCCCATCTTGTGCTATTTGTGGAGGGTTCTCTGAGAGGCAACAGGGCATAATGGTTATGAGCAAGGTCTCTGGAACCAGACTCCCTGCCTGGGCTGCAGTCATTCTGCTTAACAGCTGAATGTTTCTTGTGCATGGTACTTGTGTCTCAACTTCCTGTTTCATCAATGTTAAGATCAACAAAAACCTAGCGTCTGTCTTTTTTGTGACGTGTTTAAATGATGCCTGAGCGCTTGAGGGTGTAGCTCAGTGGCAGAGCACTTGCCTAGCACATGTGAAAGGCCCTGGGTGAAATCTCCAGCAATGCAAAACAGGGGGAAAAAAAAAGCCTGGGTCCATCAGCAGATGAGTGGATAAACAAATTGTGGTCTAAAAATACAATGAAACATCACTCAGCTTTAGGGAGGGAGGAAGTGGAGATACTTGTTACCAACATGGTTGAATCTCAAATCCATCAAGTTAAGTGAACAGACACAACACACTACAGATTATATAATGCCACTCACACGAAATATCCAGAATAGGCAAATCTACATACAGAAAGCAGATTGGTGGTTCCCAGGGACTGAGAGAATTGGAAATGGCTGTTTAATAGGTACAAGATCTTATTTGGGGATAATGAAAATGCTTTGGAAGTACATGGAAGTAATGGGTGCACAACACAGTGAATGTACTAAATACCATTGATTATTTCACCTTAAAATGGTAAATTTTATGAGATTCCATCTCAATTTGAAAATAAAACCAGGAGATGCCAGGACCTAAGAAGAAACTTAAGTTGTAGTCAGTATCAGCTTTCACGCACTCCTTATTTCGCCAGCCCTAGCTGCGTTGTACACCTTCACATCCTCCTTGGCGTGGAGATTGTACTGTCCATGAGGTAGAATCGGAGAATGTGGCATCTGATGGCAGAGACAGGGACAGGAGGTCACAGCTTTTGCTGTGTGTTCCCCTGAGATACTTTTTCCTTTCTTCAGCTGCCAAATGAGGAAGACCCAACAATCTCCCTCGTCACCATTCTCTTAGCACCCATTCATTGAGGGCTTGCCCTGTGCCTTCAAACAAACTGGGGAAACAGATACTTAATCAGAACGTGATGTGGGTTTTGATAGAGGCAGAGGAGGGGAGCCTAGGGCTCTTGGGAGCATGCTGTTATTATCAATAAACTGACTCATAAATAAAGACCTAAGAACAACAAAAGTTTATTTCTTACTAGTAGAACATCCAGATCAATGGAATACACTCTGCCATGCTTTAAGTCAGGAACCCAAGATCTTTCCTTCTATGGATCCATGGGGCCCTCACACTGTTATCCTCCCTGGAAGCAGAAGAGCAGGCAAGAACAGGCTGGGAAGTGGCATCTATCACTCTTGTTCTTATTTCATTGGCTACAGCTTGTTCAGATTGTCACCTGCAACTGCAGGGGAGGCTAGGAAATGTAGTCCAACTATGGACCCAAGAGGAGTGGTTAGCCAGTTTCTGCTGTGGCCATCAGAGGTGAGAAGATGTACAGGCTGGGAAGTGGGGAGGAGTCAAGACGGCAAGAAGTTTGCGGATGCTGAAAGGCAGAGAGGACTGGGGATGAGGACAGAGAGACCAGAACCAGACTAGATTTTGTTTTTGGAGCTCTACTCTATGCCCGCCTACATGCTTAATAAATTACACCTAGAAGTTCAATGAAATTAGGTTATGTGTCCTGCGGGGGAAGAGGTGGGAGCTCTGTTTACTTGTTCTACATAACAGCCCTACTTCCTAACAGTCCTATAGAGAGCTTCACAGTGTGCAAAATATATGTACATGCACAATATTTTTTTAAAATTTTAATCTACTGTAAATCGTATTTTTTTATTAAGGAGTTGAGTTGTTGTACAAATATAAATACATATAAAGTAACAATATGATATGCATTTGATCCTAACCCAGAGTTGCCCCCACATCATCCACACCCCAGTCTCTTGATTCTTTCATATTTCCTTCCTATAACAGCTATAAATGTCATATATATATATATATATATATATATATATATATATATGATTGTGAATTTTCCAGAATTAAATGATTGCCTAAGTATTAAGTATTATTTGGCTTCTCAGGGAGGGTGGTGGTGTAAAGAATATGTTACATTGTTGATTTTTTTTTTTAAGAGAGGGACAGTGAGAGAGAGAGAAAGAGAGAAACAATTTTTATTTTTCATGTGGCTTTGTTGCTCCACAACCTCGTTGTGTACGTGGTGCTGGGGTTTGAACTCCACTACTTGCGCACGCCGGGCAAGCTGAGCCACCGCTCCAGTCCCTACGTTGTTGATTGTTTGATCCCTCCCTATCTTCCCACCCTCTCCCCTTCATCTCTCCCTTCCCTCTCCCTCCTCTACTTATCTATAATTCCCCTAGATTAAATGTGGCTATGCCTTTGGTAAGTCTAGTACAAGAGCTTGACTACATTTCACCCAAACCTGGATTTTGCTCCAGCCTCCACAAATGAGGGAAACATTTGGCCCTTGAATCTCTGGGTTTGGCTAATTTCGCTCAGCATGATTTCTTACATTGCCATCCATTTACCTTCAAAGGCCATAATATCATTGTTTCTAATCCCAGAATTTTGGATTCATTCATTCAATGAGGGGTATCTGGGTTGATTCCATAATTTAGCAATTGTAAACTGAGCTGCTATGGACACTGATTTTGCTGTGTTGCTGTAACATGCTGATTCTAGCTCTTCTGGGAAAATGTCCAGAAGAGAGATAATGGCTGGGTCATACAGTGGATCCATCCCTAATTTTTTGAGGAGTCTCCACACTGCTTTCCAGAGTGTCTGTACCAGTCTGCAGTTCCACCAACAGTGTGCTAGTGTTCCTATCTCCCCACAGCCCCTCCAGCATCTGTTATTGCTTATGTTCTTCGTCTTTGCCAATCTGACTGGAGTAAGGTGAAATCTTAATGTAGTTTTGATTTGCATTTCTCTGATTACTAGTGATTTAGAACACGTCCTCATGTATTCATTGGCTTGCTCAAGTTCCTCTGTTGAGAAGTTTCTGTTTATCTCTCTAGCACATTTATTAATTGGCTTGTTTGTGTTTTCAATATTAAGTTTTTTGAGTAGTTTGTAAATTTTGGATATTAGTCCCCTGTCGGAGGAGTCACAGGCCATGATTATCTCCCATTCTGTAGGTTGTCTCTTGACAATTTTGAGCAATTCCTAGACTGTGCAGAAGCTTTTTAATTTAATGGTATCCCACTCATTAATTCTTTTTTTTTTATTTTTAAGAGAGAAGAACAGTGTGAGAGACATACAGAGAGAATCAATTTTTATTGAGTTTTTCACGTGGCTTTCATTGCTCTGACACTTAGTTGTGTACATGGTGCTGGGGTTTGAACCCATGTACTTGTGCATGCCAGGCAAGCACTGTAACCACCAACCCACCGCTCTAACCCCCACTCATTAATTCTTGACTTTAATTCTTTTGTTTTGGGAGTCTTGTTGAGGAAGTCATTGTCTAAATTGGTCCTATTCACAATATCCTCAAAAAGAATCAAATATGTGCCTGCTGGGCTCGTTGGTCAGTGGTAAAGTGGTAATCTAACAAGGGAAGTAAAAAACCTCTATGATGAAAATTATTGAACACTGAAGAAAGAAACTGAAGAACTGAGAAGATGGAAAGATGTTCCATGTTCTTGGTTAGGCAGAATTAAATTAACATGGCCATTCTGCCAAAAGCACCATACAGATCCAATGCAATCCCCATCAAGATACCAATGTCATTCTTTACAGATATAGAAAAATCAATTCTCAAATTCATTTGGAACAATAAGAAACCCAGAATAGCCAAAACCTTACTAAGCAAGAAAGACAAAACAGGTGGTTTCACAATATCAGATCTAAAATTATACTATAGAGCTATAGTAACAAAAACAGCATGGTACTGGTATCAAAACAGGAATGAAGACCAATGGAATAGAATAGAAGACTCTGAGACAAAACCACAAACCTTTAAACATCTGATATTTGAAAAATGGGGTCAAAACATAACATGGAGGAGAGACAGCCTATTCAACAAATGATGCTGGACAAACCAACCCAACAGCCACTTGCAGGAAGTTGAAGTTAGATCCTTACCTCTCACCTTGCACAAAAATCAAATCAAAATGGATCAAGGAATTAGGAATTAATCCTCCTACCATAACTGCTAGAAGCAAAATTAGAAGCAACACAATATTTTTTAAAGGGGAAAGTCTTTAAATTTTTTTTTAGTTGTAGTTGGACACTGTATCTTTATTTTATTCATTAATTTTTATATGCTGCTAAGGATTGAACCGCGTGCCTCACATGTGCTAGAAAAGCACTTTACCGCTGACCAATGAGCCCAGCACCCAATATTTAAAATTATAAGAATTCGGTGAGGAAAATGCTACCATTATTCTCTTTTTAGTTGGAAACCAATGAGGCTTTGAGGTTTAAGAACTTGTCCAAAGTCAGACCTACCTTCGTTTGTTTGTTTTGGAATTGGTGTGCCACTATACTACCAGGCTGCCTCAAGCTTCTGGAGTCCTACCTCAGCCTCTAGAGTAGCCAGGAGTGCAGGCCCACACCAGGGTGCCCAGCTGCAGACCCACCTCTTAATAAGCATTCTCACTCCCTGTATTATGCTGCCTTTCAAAGAGGATCCCATGTGTCCTAGAAAGAAGTCCATGCTCCAGCTGGAATACTTTGGAAACTGGAATTGTGACCCGTGGTCTCAGGAAAAGTCATTCCTTTCTCAAGCCAAAACTGGCCTCTTGTGGATTTGCTTAGACTTAAGGTATAATTGGTGGCATCAGAGGGTCAGGAAAGACTCATGAAGTCATGAATGCATCCTTCTTGGGTCAGCGCCTGACTCTCCCTGGTGAAAAAGGATTCCACTTTCAGAGGAGAGGTCAGAGAGCTTCAGCACCTCTCTCTGAGCCCAGCCTGATCCACCTGAGGTCTTTACAGTTTCCCTAGCACCCCCATCCCCACCTCAGCAGGAGCTGAGTTGCTGAGCAGGTCCACAGGTCAAGCTGACTTACCCACCAGGCAGAGTAGGCACAGTGCCTAGGGCTAGCAGAAAGATTTTAATTAAACTCAGAAGGGAAAAAAATGAACTTTGGATGAAAGCTCTCTTAATATATACTATTCATATATTCATCTCTATACTAACACAGTCATAAAATATAATTTCAACACTTTTTCAATGGGGTAAGGTCTCCAGAAAAGCATAAGTGCCTACTATACAAGTCCTAATGAGCTTGGTGTATGAGATCTAGGGAAAGAGAATAGGTGTGCATGTGTTGTGTGTGTGTGTGTGCGTGTGCGCGCGCTTCCAGGCTCAGACTGGACATCAGGCTCTCGTCTCTCTAAATCTTAGATTTAGGGTCATATTTAGGGTTGCAGATTGACAGCACCCCTCTCATTCCATGGCATCTGGTGCCCACGATCCCGCATGGGTCTGTATTGCAGACATTGCTTCCCTTACTTCTTAGCTGTATCTGCAGTCCTGAAATCCCAGTCATGTGGGAGCTGGGCACAGGGCTGCAGGACTAATCCCTGACATAGCTCAGGATCGATTATCCCACCCCCTCTCAGCAGCAGCAGCTCGGCTCATGCCCTGGAAGGTCAGAACTGGATTGCTGCCCATTTCTGGCTACCAGTGGCAAGGAAGGAACCTTATGGGGTGGGGCTAAATCTCAGAAGTGGGATTATGCAAATCAAACCAATTCTAGTCAGAGATCTAAAGCTAGAAAAAACAGCCTCGGGGAAAGAATTTAAATTATAAAAATTTAAAAGTATGAAATGTGAAACAATCCCTTACGGTGCTTAATTAACTACCAAGTCTTTGTAACACAATGAACCGTATGTGGAAGTCTCCCTGGCTGCAGGTCCTCGCACCACCACCCGTGTTTTGGCATTTTCTTTGTTCTTTTTCTGAGTAACTAAATTGTTCCCTGTTTTATACATTAAGCCCCCTGGCCCCCTGGAAGTCCTCTACCTCTCCAGGGCTTGATGGGAATACAAGCCCCAGTTTCTTTAGACTTCACTGGGTTCAGGGAGGCTCATCCTGAAAGTTTGAATCTGAATAGAGCATTTGTAATCAATATGCAAATTGCCTTTCTGGTCCACTAATGTTTATGCGAAGATATGATAATCTAGATAGGAGGAAGTAGGAGTTGCAGGAGCCATGGGTGGTGGTCTTTTGGTGTCAGGGTACAGGAGGTGAGGAGGCTCTAGGTGGCACTGGGTGTCTATAGAAAGTCAGAGCTGAGTGGTGGTGTTGAGATACAGAAAAAGGTATCAGTAGCATGTGGGTATTGAATGCCTAGAATGTGAGGGGAGGCATGTACAACTGAGAATCTGAATTAATTTAATTTTTTTTCTTTTAAAGAGAGAGAAAGGGAAAGTGAGAGAAAGAGAGAATCAAATTTATTTCATTTTTTCATCTAGTTTTCATTGCTCCGACACTTAGTTGTGTATGTGGTACTGGGGTTTGAACCTGGGTCTTCCTGTATGCCAGGCAAGTGCGTTACCTCTGAGCCACAGCTCTAGCCCTGAATTAATTTAATTTTAACTAATTTAAAAATGAAATTTAAAATTGATATTCTACTAAGTTATTGGCAAGCTATTCCTAATGTATGAAAATACTTGAGTTTGTGAATACACTTTTCCAATATGTATATTATAAAATCTAAGTACAGATACCATATTTCCCACAAAAAAATTTAGCCTCCAAATTGAGATGTATTATAATTGTCAAATATACAAAGTCTTCTAGGACTTAGTGTGTGGGGGGGAATTTTTGTCAACACATTGGAATGACAATATTTTGAATATGTTGGATTAAATAATTAAATTTAAATTTTATTTAAATTTTTAAATGTAACTTCACAACACATGTTGCTCATATTGTATTTATATTAGACAGTTCTCCTCTAGACATCAAGACTGGAAAGAGGGGCTTACTTCTGGCTACAGGCACAAGAGAAGAAGGAACAAGGCAGACAGAAGGCTTTTTAAGTACCTTGGTGGAGGAAGGGGGCAAGAAAGGGAGCAGACCAGTTAGCAGGCTACCCCAACATATCCTGAAGAAAGATGGGGCCTCGGTTACTCCTTGACTAACACAGATATCAACCCCTTCTACTTCTTAGGGGTCCCCAGAACTTCCCAGGGGGTGAGGAGGGTGTATACAGACTTCACCTTGGCAATGTTAAGAATGTATTTTTTTGGGGAAAATCATGACCTATTAACATGTGTCACAAGGCTTAGGCCTCTCAGATACCCCTAATCTGCACCCTTGGAAGGTGCCTAAGCTCCAGAGTGTCTCACCTAGGGCACAGTCATCTGTTATGATTTGGATCTTAGACATGGCCCCAAGTCCCATGTGTTGAAGGCTTGGTACACAGCCTGGGGCACTGCTGGGAAATGGCGGC
>PVKS010007364.1:0-73377 GCA_004027875.1 Aplodontia rufa
TTTTTTTAAAAAAAAGATATCAATTTTATTTTTTCATCTTTTTTTTTTTAATTTTCCTCCACTTAGTTGTATATGTGGTGCTGGGGATAGAACCTGGGTCCTCATGCATGCCAGGCAAGTGCTCTACCATTAAGTTACCTCTCCAGCCCTGGAAAGATATCTTAAGAAAGAAATAAAAGTGCTGGGCACAGTGATATATATACCTATAATCCCAGCTACTTGGGAGGCTGAGGCAGGGGGATGACAAGTTCAAGACCAGCTTTGGCAACTTAGTGAGACCCTGTCTCAGAATACAAGTGTATATATAAATGGTTAATTAAATTGAAGTTATAGCAATAGAAATAATTCATTTCTGAACAATAGAAAAAATAATAAATGAACAGAGACTCAGGGACTTATGGTATAATATCAAAAGGCCATTGAATAACCAGGACATGGGAAAGAGCATGATACAGAAAAAAAAATTCCTGAACAAATAATGGCTGAAAACTTTCCTAATTTGGCAAAAGACATGAACTTATAAACCAAGAAGTTCAAAAAGCCCAAAACAGGATAAGTTCACAGAATTCTAGATCCAGAAACATAATCATACTGTTAAAAAAAAAACTTTTAGAATATCCAGAGAAAAATAATGAGGAACAATGACTGTAGGTTTCTCATATGAGACAATGGCGATCAAGAGGAAGAGGTGCAATAGTTTTTAAATTCTAGAAGAAAAGAACTTCAACCTATAATTTCACATTTAACAAAAATATCATTAAGTATTGAAGGCAAAATAAAGTCATTCTCAGATAAAGGAAAATTTAAGAGAATACATCAGCAGCAGATTTCTTCTAAAAGAATTGCTAAAGTAAATTTTCAAGAAAGGAACTGACTCTAGAAGGAAACTTGCAAAATTAAGAATGAAGGAAGGGCGTCTTAAGAAGTGGCTCAGGGGTTGGGGATTTAGCTCAGTGGCAGAGCGCTTGGTCCTCAGCCCTGAAAAAAAAAAAGTGGCTCAGCAGTAGAACACTTGCCTGGCATGTGCAAGAACCCAGGTTTGATCCCCAGCACCGCATTCACAACTGAGTTTAGGAAAAAAGAAAACCACATGAAAAAATAATAATAAAATTAATTATTTCTATCACTCTCTTAAAAAAAGGAAGGAAGAGCAATAGAGATGGTAAATATCTAGATAAACATAATAGATTAGTCTTTTCCTCTTGACTCTCTTAAAAATAGGTTTGAAGATAGTAAAAACTATAGCATAGTCTGCTGGAGTTTTAAATGTACGTAAATATATAAATAACTACAACATAAAGAGGGAGAGGGTTAAGTGACCTTTTTGGTGGTAAGATTACTACATGTCACTTGAAGTAAAATATGGACCCTAAGTAGACTGTGGCAAGTTAAGCATGTGTATTATAGTTCCTACATCAACAACTAAAATACTATACAAAGAGATATAGTAGAAGTCATGATATATGTTAAGGTAGAACCCTAAAAAAGGTTCATATAATCTAAAGTCAGAAAAGGGGAAATAGGAAGGGAAAATAGGGAATTCTGTAGTTTGCATCCTGAAGGCACATGTGTGAATGGTTTAGTTCCCAGTTTGGCATTAATGGGAGGTGGTAGAAACTTTAACAGGTGAGGACTAGCTAGAGGCCTTCCAGTCATTGAGGGGTATTGGACCCCAACCCCTTCCTCCCTTTCTCTTTTACTTCCTGGCTGCCATGAGGTGAACAGCTTTATTCCACCACATGCTCCCTGCCGTGATGTGCTGCCTTGCCACAGATCCAAAAGCAGCAGAGCCAACTGACCATTGACTGAAGCCTCCAAAACTTTGAGCTAACATAAATCTTTTCTTGTTAGTTGATTTTATCAACCATTTGTTATAGTAATGGAAAGCTGACTAGCACAGATAACAGAAAACAAATAGTAAGATGGTTGGCTTAAATCCAAACATATAAACAGTTGTGCTAAAAGTATATGGTCTAAATACACCAATTAAAAGAGATTATGAGACTGAATTAAAAAAAAATCCTTTGCCAGGCGTAGTGGCTCACACCTGTAATCCCAGCAGCTTGGAGGCTAAGACAGAAGGATTACAAGTTTGAGGCCAGCCTTAGCAATTTAGTAAGGCCCTAAGCAACTTAGCAAGACCCTATTTCAAAGTAAAAAATAAAAAGGGCTGGGGATGTAGTTCAGTGGTAAAGTGCCCTTGGGTTGGATTCCCATTACTAGCAAAACAAAGCAAAACAACCCTGTCTACAAGGAATTCACTTCAAATATTAATATCAAAGACTTCAGAGCAAAGGAAAAAACTAGATAAAAATAGTCAATTACCTAACAATAAAAAGATTGATTCAAGAAAACATAGCAATAAAAAATGGGTATGCACCTAACAGCATAGTTTCAAAATACATGAAACAAAAACTGATAGAACTGAAAAGAGAAATAGACAAATCAACAGTTGCAGTTGGAAAACTTTAACATTCTCCTCTCAGTAATTCATAGAAGTAGTAGATAGAAAATCAGTAAGAATATAAAGAAGTGAACAGCATTCAATCGACTGGAACTAAGAGACAGTTATACTAATTCTTTTCAAGTGCATATAAAAATTTCACCAAGAAGGGCTGGAGCAGTGGCTCAGTGGTTACAGTGCTTGCCTGGCATGCATGAGGACTCAGGTTTGAACCCCAGCACTACATACACAACTAAGTGTTGGAGCAATGAAAGCCACATGAGAAACTAAATAAAATTGATTCACTCTTTCTCTCTCACTGTGCCTCTCTCTTTAAAAAAAAAATTAACCAAATAGATCATATCCTGAGTCATAAAACAAATCTTAATAAATGTGAAATAACTGAAATCATAGAAAATTTGTTCTCTGACCAAAATGGAATTAAACTAGAAATCAATGACAAATAACAGGAAAATCTCCAAATGCTTTTAAATTAAAGAAGCCAGTTTTATGGGCCAAAAAGGATGTTTTTTGTTTTTTGCTTTTGTTCCTGTTTCTGTACTACTGAGGATTGAACCTAGGGGTTCTCTTCTACTGAGCTACACCTCCATTTATTTTATTTTGAGACAGGATTTCTCTAAGTTGCTCAGGCTGCATTTGAATTTGTTATCCTCCTGCCTCAGGCTCCTAAGTGGCTGAGGTACAGGTATGCACCACCATGCCCAGCACCAGGAGGAAGTTCTAAGGGTAATTAGAAACTTTTTTTTTCTTAGAGCTGAGGACCAAACTCAGGGCCTTGCGCATGCTAGGCAAGTGCTCTGCCACTGAGCTAAATTCCCAACCCCAAGAAACATTTTGAATTGAATAAAAATGGAAATTTTATAGCATTAAAGGATTATATTAGAAAATAAAGGTCTAAAACCAATCATCCAAGCTCCTACCTTAGAAAACCAGAGAAGAAAGAGCAGAACCCAAAGTGAGCAGAAAGAAGGAAATAAAGGAAAACTAAGAGAAAACACATTAAACACAAAGCTGGTGATTTGAAAAGATTGGTAATATTGAGAGAGAAGACACAAAATACCAACATTAAGAGGGGATATCACCGTAGACCCTGTGAACATTAAAAGGAAAATAAAAAGGTATGAAAAAATGCACATAGATTTAAAACCATAGATGAAATACACCAATTCTTTAAAAACTATAAACTATGGCCTGGAGCAGTGGCTCAAGGGTAGAGCACTTGCCTGGCATGCGCGAGGACCCAGGTTCAAACCCCAGCACCACATAGACAACTAAGTGTAGAAGAAACTAAAACCAGATGAAAAAATAAATTAAAATTTATGCTCTCTTTCTCTCTCTTTAAAAATAAAAACTACAAACCACCAAGACTGATGTAAAATGGAATTGATAATGTGAAGAATCATATAACTATTAAATTAATTGAATCTGTAATAAAAATTTCAAAAAAAAAAAAAAAAGATCTCAGCACCAGATGGTTTCACTGGGAAATTCTACCAAGCATTTAGGATGATGAAACCTCCTTAGGAGGGAAGGGGGAAAGACAGGATGTCAAATAAAACCTACCAATGTTATTTGTAGTGAAAAAAACTTTCATAGAACCAGCTAGGTTCACTGTCCTCACATCATTTTTGTTTTTCAGAAATACACTGTAGATGTACATGCCTGCGCCTGCGCGTGCACACACACACACACACACACACACATGCACCCCTTGGTGGTTAGAGGGGTCAGTCCTTGTGGAAGTGTATTTGTTGATCTGCAATTCTGACCCTGGGCCTGTGCTGGGCCCTCTGCAAAGGGAAAGAGTTCCCAGATTAGCGGGTGACACATGCATGGGACAAATAACTACCACACAGAATGAGGGTCTAAAGATGGAATTAGGTACATTTGTTATGAATATAGAGGGCTGGAAACCAGTAATGCTTTCTGAGATGGAAGAACAATCTTGGAAAATCTTGGAAGAGAAGAACCTTGAGTGAGATCTTCAGGGATGAGAGGAGACCTCCAGGTGGGCAAGGAGAAGTGTGAAAATGTTTGGCAGAGAAAAAAAACTATACTGGTGTGAAATAGCACCAGTATAGTAAGTTAGTGTCAGGTTGAGGGACCCAAGAGATGAACCTAGAGAGAGTTCTAGGACACTTACTAAAGGACAGGCTTCATCCATCACTCAAGAGTTTATTCCCTTATTTTAAATTCAGTTTTTGTTGAATACGTGCCATGCATATGTCATAAAATTCAAAAAGTACAAAGGGCATATAAAGAACTTTAACTCTCCCCTATATCTACCTCCACCATCATTTCTCCTCTGAAGTCATTTGCCAAAGATGGTTTCTTGAGTATTCTTCCAGAGCTATTTCCTTTGCATTTACAAGTATATATGTGTAAGGGGTTGGGGATTTAGCTCAGTGGCGGAGCGCTTGCCTAGCACACACAAGGCCCCAAGTTCGGTCCTCAGCCCTGAAAACAAAACAAAACAAAACAAAAACACAAACAGGTATGTATGTGTACTGATGTATTTTCTATACAAGGTGCATGCTGTGCTCTCTTTTTCCCACCTTGCTTTATTTTATTTTAGCAGTACTGGGAATTGAACCCCAGGGCACTCTGCCACTGAGCTATATCATCAGCCCTTTTTATTTTTTATTTTGAGATAGGATCTTGCCAAGTTGCCCAGACTGGCCTCAAACTTGCAATCCTCCTATGTCAGCCTTCTGGGTAAGCTGGGGTGCACACAGCTTGCACCTTGCTCCTGGCCCCCCAGTACTGGGGATGCAACCCAGGGGTACTCTACCACAAACTTGCCTTCCCACTGCCTCAGCCTCCCAAGTAGCTGGGATTGCAGGCATGTACCACCACACACTTTGCTTTTTATTCAGATATTTATTTGCACTATAATTACATAGTAATCCATTGGATCAGTCCGACATTGGTGAAAGTTAGTTAACTTATAGTCTTTTGCTATTGTAAACCAAGCTGCAATGAATATTCTTGCATGTTAGTCCATTTGCACATGAAAGTATATTTGTAGGATCAATTCCTAGGAGTATAATTGTTGGGCCAAAGAGCATAAGTGTTTTTAGTTTTAATAAATAATGTCACATTGCTGTCCAGAGAAGCTGTGGCAAACCCTGTTTCCCCACACTCTGGCCAACGGAGAGTTTTATTAACCTGTTACCTTTTTATGATAGGGCTTTTAGACTTTATTCTGTAAGTGATGGTAAGCCCCTAAGGGGTTTTTTGTTTGTTTATTGTTTGTTTGTGCTGGGAATTGAACCTAGGGCCTCACTGAGCCACATCCTCAGCCTCCACTGAGAGGTTTTTAAGCAGGGGAGCATCACAGTAAGATTTGTATTTTGGAAAAATCATTTAGGCTGCTATGAGGACAAGAGTTTGGCAGAGGCAAAGACTAGAATCATGGCTACTGATTAGGAGGCTTTGCAGGAGGCCAGTCACAGATTCCGCTGTGGGGCCTGAATGAAGCACTTGGCAGTGGAAACAGAAGCATTTTGAGATAATGGGGACTTAAGCTTGAGGGACTGATCAGGTACGTGAGGGTAAGCAAGGGTGAAGCGTAGGTCGCTTTAAATAGGAATCTTGTGAACGGTAGCAGCAGGCTTGTGTGCCAACTCAGTGCTTGTAAATTTGAGATCTAATGTCAATATTTTCTAATCCAAGAAAGTATGAAGTTAAAAGAAGCTTCCAATATATTAATAATTACCCTTTGTTGGCTGTAAGGCTTTCTGTCTGTTAGTATCTTCCTGGCTGTCAGAAAAGTTAGAAGAGCATTTCTTTTTTCTTTTTTTGGTACCAGGCATTGAACCCAGGGGTGCTCAATCTCTGAATTACATCCCCAGCTGTTTTTTACATACTTTGAGACAGGATCTTGCTAAATTGCTTAGGGCCTTGGTGAGTTGCTGAGGCTGGCTTTGAACTTGCCATCCTCCTGTCAGCCTCCTGAGTTGCTGGGATTACAGGAATACACCACCACACCCAGCTTGAAAGAACATTTCTATTAAAATTCTTCAGTCATACTTATTCCAACATTCAGCAAACTAATTTTTCCCATGTTTACACCATTTATTCAAAATTCTATATTTAGGAAAGGAATTTTATTTATTTATTTTTTTAAAGAGAGAGGGACAGCGAGAGAGAGAGAGAAAAAAACAGAATCAATTTTATTTAGTTTCTCACGGACTTTCGTTGCTCACACACTTCATTGTGTACGTGGTGCTGGGGTTTGAACCCGCATACTTGTGCATGCAAGGCAAGCGCCGTAACCGCTGAGCCACTGCTCCAGCCCCAGGAAAGGAATTTTAAATCCCATACTTAATTTAAATATATTTTAGTCTTTCATTATGTGATCTGTTTAATGTGTGTGGTTCTGAAATTATAAACATTTGTACATAGTGATTTAATTTATAATTTGAATTTTACATAATATAGTTAATTCTTTGATCTGTTCAGTTAGTAGCTATTAATTTTTTTTACAGTGAGCATAAGAAAGTGTTTCTACCATCTCCCCACTTTTTCCCTATTCATCTTCTATCTTATAGTAGCCAGATATTCTATTTCTAAGTGATCACCTTTGTGTAGTTAAATATCCTATATTTCTGTTACTTGAATTCTCAGCCTTTAGTGATGTCTGATTCCTGGCTTTTTATATTAATTAATTAATTTGTTTATGGTACTGGGATCTGAACCTAGGGGCACTCTACCACCGAGCTATATCCCTGGTCCTTTTATTTTATTTTATTTTTTGAGATAGATCCTTACTAAATTGCTGAGGCTGTCCTAGAACTTGTGATCCTTCTGCCTCAGCCTCCTGAGCCACTAGGATTACAGGTGTGCACCACTGGACACAATTCCACCTGGTTTTGTTTTGGCTCTGCATTAATATAAAATGAATAAATTTAGTGCTTTCCATCATTTCTTTTCTGTGACTTCTTAATCATCTTCTAGTTGACTAAAGTTTATTCTCTAGTAGTTTCCGCAAGCAGCGCTCATGGGAACGATATTCCTTAAGTCCTTTTATGTTCAAAAACAGATTGCTTAGCTTAGCAATCTGACATCTGCTGCCACAGAGCTCTTCCACTCTCCTGTCCTTGTCTCTGCTGGACTCCCACCCATTCCTCTTGTGAATGTGGAGCTTGTGGATTTATCACCTCAGGACGAGTTCTTTCTCTGCAGTGTGCATGTTTTTGCTGGCCCATTCTGAGGTCACTGCACAGTCTCACTATGCACCTGTTGAGCTGCTTCTCTGCTGCCCTCCACCAGCTTTGGTTCCTCCTCAGTCTCCCACTGTCCGCAGGTATCTGCTTTTGCAGCCTTATCTTTTTGTTTTTTGATACTATAGGTTTTATTCTCCTCTAATCTCACTGATAATGGAGTTTGCTTTAGTCTTTTCTTGTTTACTTTGTTGGTATTGGTGATATCCAAGAGGAAAAGAGGCGAAGTACTGACTTATGCTGCCATATGTAGGCAGAAAGTCCTTAATTTTTGTTTTTAATTGATTAGTTAATTAATATTGGTAATAATGGGAATTAAACCCAGGGCCTTATGCATGCTAGGCCTAAGCTGAATCTACAGCCCTATTTAAATTTTACTTGAGACAGGGTCTTGCTAAATTGCCCAGGCTGGGGCTGGAGTAGTGGGTCAGCAGTAGCACTTTTGACCAGCATGTGCAAGGACCTGGGTTTGAACTCCAGCACCACATATACAACTAAGTGTTGGAAGAATTAAGACCAGATGAAAAAATAAAGTTGATTCTCTCTTTCTCTCTCACTCACCCTCTCTCTTTCTCTGTGTCTCTCTTAAAAAAAAAAATTGCCCAGGCTGGCCTCAAACTTGGGATCCTTCGGCCTTAACCTCCTGAGCTGCTGCGATTATGGGTGTGACCCCCCTGCCATGCCCATATAAATAAGGAATTATAATTTAAGTGTGTGGCATTATGGTATAATAGCAAAGAAAATGGGGTTTGGAACTAGATACACCTGGTTTCTAATCTAAACTCTGCCACTTACTACCTAAAAATGGACAAATCACATCCCTTCTTTGAATGTCATTCTTCTCATCTCTAAAATGTAAATAATGCTCATAAGAATTTCGCATTATGGCTAGGCATGGTAGCACATACCTGTAATCCCAGCAACTCTGGAGGCTGAGGCAGGAAGATCACAAGTTTGAAGTTCTAAGAAACTTAGCAAGACCTGTCTCAAAATAAAAAAATGAAAAGAGCTGAGGATGTGGCTCAGTGGTTAAGTGCCCCTGGGTTCAATCCCCAGTACCAAGAAAAAAAAAAAAGAATTAGAAGAGTTTCTCATTGTGCGGATTAAGGTCATATGTATAATACATGAGGGGTCGGTTCTCTGCAAATAGTAGGTGTTCCAAAGGTAACAAAATAATGTTTCATTGATTCCTTGACGCAGGTGCCATTCATAGTTCCGATAACTCTCTTTGTATGGTTATCATGTTATTACCCAATGTTTCTGGTGGATGCTGTCATTGAAGCATTATCAGAACAAGCTTTAGCACACTCCCATTTTACTTGTGAGTCTCTCTAGGATTATCAGTACATCAAAGAAGAAAAGACTGGTAGCTCTGGGCATTCTGGGGAGAGGTCACTCTCCTCCACATGGCAGGGCTGAGGTGGGATCATCCATGAGCAGAGTCTTTCAGGCAAGGCAGGATTTCTTCAGGGAGAGATCAGAAGAGCCAGAGCTGGGTCTGGATCTTGGATATTCCCTAGTCTGGTCTCTGAGGTAAGGACTGGGTGGGTGGGCATGGAGCTTTGGGACTTTGTCATAAGTCTTTGCCTCCCAACTCCCATCAGGCCTGAGAAACCAGGTGGCAGGATTCCCTTCAGAGACGTTCTGGATGAGGTCAGAGGAGGCCAGGAGGCCATTTTGAAGAGATCCTAGTGCACATGCAGTTAAATATTTGCTTTTGTTCATGTGTTCTCAGGTTCCCGAGTCTCAGGCAACCATGGCTCCTACCATATCTGTCAACAGCAGCCCTGATGTAGCCTCTGTTGGTTGTAGCACCTCCAGAAGTCAAGGTATCATGGAGCCCATGGATACAGAAACCCAGGAGCATGGGAGAATGTCTGCTGATGGGAGAACTGGAGACAAGAACACAGAGACAGATAGAAAGATGCAGACAGATGGGAGGACCCAGGGAGAAAGAACTCAAGCAGCCCCAAGGACGCAGGCAGATAGGAAGACACATGTAAATGCTGTGACACAAGAAAGTGAGAGACTGCAGTCAGACAGGAACTCAGAGAAGGATGGGGTGACACAGAGAAGGGTGGAGACACAGGTAGAAAGGACACAGGCAGACAAGAGGACACAGAAAGACAGAAAGACACAGGAAGATGAGAGGATACAGGAAGACACAAGGATGCAGGAAGAAAAGGGGACACAGTCAGAGGATAGTGTTCCCACAGCTATCAAAGATCAATCAGAGCATCAGCCTGTGACCTGCCCCAGCCCACCATCCAGAGCCCCTAAACTTCCACCTTCAGAGCATCCTAGATCTTCTCAGATTACAGAATGTTTTCCACAGACCCCAGAAACATCTTATACCCTAGAAAAACCTGGCTTCGCGGTCAGATCTGAAGAGCCAGCAGTAACAGCCTCCAGGAACTTGGAGGACACTGTATTGGATCCCCTGCCGGGAAATCTCATGCACCCAGCACAGCTGCCTGCCAGGCGGAACTTGGAACAGGTGGGAGGAGAGAGATATCAAGGTCCACATCTGGTCAAGGCCAAGCCAGAGGATACCCTGTTCCAACGCCCCCAGGAGCAGCAGCCAGGGGACGTGCTGTCTATGGACCTGGGTGACTCTCAACAGGAGGTACCCATCATCCCCTTTCGTCCTGGGACTGAGGAGGGGCTGCACATGAGCACTGCTGTCTTCATGTCCTCTGGGGAACAGGCCTTGCTGAGTTCTGCCCCTACACTGCACCTGGGGCCAGGACCCCCCACACAGAGTCACCCACCAGAAGCCTTGGCCACCAGCAGTGATGCTAAGGATCCAGATATAGAGGGGAGGGCCCCTGGCCCCCGGAGCTGTGACCCTGGCCTCATAGATTCTTTGAAGAACTACCTGCTTCTGCTGCTGAAGCTGTCCAGCACCCAAGCAAGTGAAGCAGGGGTTGAGTCCCAGGCAGAGGCTACCACAGGGGGTTTGATGCCATCATCCACTCTGGTCCCCACTGTTGAAGTGGCCGGGCTGAGTCCCCGGACATCAAGGCGTATCCTGGAGGGCGTGGAGAACAACCATCTGGTGCAGAGTGCACAGACACTGCTGCTGAGCCCCTGCACCTCCCGGCGCCTGACTGGTCTCCTGGACCGTGAGGTGCAGGCTGGCCAGCGGGCCCTGGCCGCTGCACAGTGTTCCCAGGGCCCCAGCCCACTCACCGTCCCTACCATTGTGGTGGGTGAGGAGAGCTCTGGGATCGCCTCAGAAAGATCCAGTGTGAGTGAGGGAGAGGTTTCCCTTGAGGGGCCTGGCCTCAGGGGAACCTCCCAGGAGAGTGGCATGAGTGGGCCATTGGGGCAAGGGGGCAGGCAGGCAGCAGAGAGCAGAGCTCAGGAATCTTTCCCAGAGGAGGAGGTCCCAGGGGAAGCTATGACAGGTCTCCCTGCAGCTACACCTGAGGAACTGGCTCTGGGGGCCCGGAGGAAGAGATTTCTCCCTAAGGTCAGAGCAGCAGGAGACGCGGAGGTGACCAAGTCTGAAGAAAGGGAGAGCCCTAGTGTTTCTCCCCGGGGTTCTAGGAAGAGCCTAGCACCTGGGTCCCCAGGGACCCCAGGACGGGAGAAACGCTCCCCTACCCAGGGAAGGAAGGTAGGCATGCTGGAGGTACCTCGGGCAGAGGAGGAACCAGCTGCAGGAGACCTGGGCTCCAGCTCCAAAGCCAGCGGTCTGGACACAGAACCTGCTCTGGAAGAAGGCAAGCAGGAAGCTCTGACCAAGCCGAAGAAAGCTAAAGACCTGCTGAAAGGTGAGCAACAGGGACAGTGGGAGAACACTTCCAGAAAGCTGCAGATCCCTGCGAGGGATAGCACATCCCTACTAGGGATTTATAAATCATGTTCTTATTTCATGTCTAACAGAAAGGCCTGTTCTAGTCAGGCACAGGGGCACATGCTCATAGTCCCAGCTACTTGGAGCATGAGGCAGGAGGATCACAAGTTCAAGGCCAGCCTGGGCAACATAGCAAGACCCTGTCTCAAAATAAAAAATAAAAAGGGTTGGGGGTGTAGCTTAGTGGTAGAGTGCTAGTGGATTCAATCCCCAATATCACATATATGTAGAAAGGAAGGAAGGAAGGAAGGTAGGTCTGGCTCTTGTCTTGGCTCTTTATCCCCACAAAACGGGGGTAATAATATGCAGAACCAACCTTGTAACATTGTGGGGTAGATACATCAAGGATTTAGCACAGTGCCTGACTTTAACAGCATCCACTGTCACCATAATCACCTCTTTACGGATTTGGTGCAGGACTACGTGGTAGCGGGGAGGATTCAGATGCAGGTTTCTACTTCACAGGTCTAATGGCACACTGCAGTTCCTCTCTTGGTGGCTGTCTGTCCTCCCCAGCAAGGAACTTGTTGGCCTGAGGGTGGAATAGAGTTGTGGGTTCATTTTAGCTAAGATGTGTGCTCTGGGGTTCAGGGAAAACGCCTGAGGTATAGATGGGAGGCAACTGGGTTATGAAGTGGTAGATTTGTGCAGAGACTGAACTCTGTTTTCTCCCCTCTTGTTGTACATAGGAAGCACAGAGAAGCAGGGTTATGACTAGAGAGGGCACAAGATGGAGGGGTTGTGGCCTCAGCCTCTTAACTGGGTTTCTACTCACAGCCCCACAGGTGATACGGAAGATTCGGGTGGAACAATTTCCTGATTCCTCCGGTAGCCTGAAGCTCTGGTGCCAGTTTTTCAACATTCTTAGTGATTCAGTCCTGACTTGGGCCAAGGATCAGCACCCAGTGGGTGAGGTGAGCAGGAGGTAAGTGGCCTGGAAAGCACCTTCAACTCACCTGGCTCCCTAATTACAATAATCATGTTGGGCTTTGTGCTAATGCTTTGAATCTATTACCTCATTTAGTACCTGCAATAACTCTATGAAGAGATTCTGTTATTCCCATATTATTCCCATCATAGAGATCAGGAAATTGAGGCTCAGAGGTCTTAAGCCACACAGCTAGTAGGTGTCATGTTTGCAAACCAGACCTGGATGATCCAGGACCAGTTCTTGTCCATGGAACCTCTTATTGCCTCTCAGGGGCCCCCAGAGCTGGCTTCACAGCAGCCTCTGAGAGTGGGGTTGAGGGGCCTGTGCCACTGTGATGGCCCTCACGAGGAGGGTCTCCACTCTCTGCAGTGCAGGGGATGAGGGACCGGCAGCCCTGGCCATCGTGCAGGCATCCCCCGTAGACTGCGGCATGTATCGATGCACCATTCATAATGAGCACGGCTCAGCCTCCACTGACTTCTGCCTCAGCCCTGAGGGTGAGTTCTGCCAGGCCTGACCCCTGCAGGGTGGGTGGCAGTCATTTGTGCAGAGATGGCACCCAGTCTGGGTGGATCAGCCTGAGGGCAACAGCTGCCTCTTTTTTTTTTTCTCCACACAGTGTTGTCTGGATTCATCTCCAGGGAGGAAGGAGAAGGTATGTGGCCCTCTGGGGGCAGAGGGATGGGTCTTCCTGCCCAATCCTTTACACAGAGGACCTTCATAAGGGCTCCATAGTCCACTTACTGCTGCCCTTTGCCCCCCAGTTAGGGGAGGGGAACTGCTGTGAGGGAAGAAGTGGCTAAGGGGGACCATTCCACCAGGGATTAATTCTGCGCCGGGCTCTCTGCCCACATCAGAGTCCTTGATCAAGAGCAGGACTGGCCACCAGAGCATGTCTTATCCTGCCACTGCCCACCCAGAGTTTCTCACAGTGCTTTGTGGACACTTGGATCAGATTTGCACAGGGAACCTGCTAAAAATGCAGCTTGTTGGCCTCTGTTGAAGACATTCTTAATGTCTAGGAAAGACCTAGGAGCATCGTTATTTTCTGCAGCTTCCTGATGATGATGAGACACCCCAAAGGGTGGCAAATACTTCAAAGGCTCAGAAATCTGGGGGAGGGTCTAAAGTGCTCATGCAACATATACACTAATGCTTGGGCCCGCTTGACCACTGGAGCTGCATTCCCAGTCCTGATCTCTCTTCTTCTTCTTCTTCTTCTTCTTTTTTTTTCTTTTTTTAGTATTTTTGCATTTTTTTTTTTAAAGAGAGAAGGACAGTGAGAGAGAAACAGAGAATCAGTTTTTATTTAGTTTTTCACATAGCTTTCATTGCTCTGACACTTAGTCACTTAGTTGTATATGTGGGTGCTGGGGTTTGAACCTATGTACTTGCGCATGCCAGGCAAGTGCCATAACTACCCAGCCACTGCTTCAGCCCCAATCTATCCCTTCTTAAATTAAAACAAAACCCAAACAAAAAAGAGAGGTGTGGTGTTGCATACCTATAGTTCCACTTATTTGGGAGGCTGAAGCAGAAGGATAACAATGGCAACTTAGCAAGACCCTGTCTCAAAATAAAATTTTAAAAAAGGGCTGGGATGTAGCTCAATGGTAGAGCACTTGCCTAGCATGTGTGAGGCCCTGGGTTTAAACCCCATCACCACCACAAAAGAAAAAAAATCTGACACAACCACCTTTATTTTCTAGGAGTTTTAGTAGTTACTAATTAGGGCCCAAATCCATTATTTAATTAAGAAGAATGACGTAGAGGTATTTAAATTCTATCATTTTGTCTTCATTTAGTAGCTAAAATTTTTGATTATCCTGATACATACAGATCCAGCAGAAAATGAAGGATAAGTACTTGCTTTTTCCCCCTGTACTTATCAGATTTCAGAATAGTGAGTTTGTATTCTAGTATCCTCTAAAGGTGATCAATGAGAATTGTTTCTCTTGACAGGGGGAATTGTTGGTTTTGTTTATTTATTGATTGATTGATACCAAGGATTGGTACTCTACTAGTGGGCTACATTCCTAGCCCTTTTTATTTTTTATTTTATTTATTTATTTTCTATTTTGAGACAGAGTCTCACTGAGTCATAGAGAATCACCTCGAACTTGTGATTCTCCTACCTCAGCCTCCCAAGTACCTGGGATTATAGGCATTTGCAACCGTGCCTGGCTAATTTTTTTTTCAGTTATCATTATAAACAAATGAACTTTTAATAATTATTACTTTTATTGTTAAGATTGTCTGTTTCATTTTTGGCCAAAGGGAACCCATTTCAGTTGGTTCCTGTGTCCTTTTGACAAGTCTTCAACAGTGGTTGATGTTGTTGTTGTTTTGTTTTTTTAGAGGTGGGTGACAGTGAGAGAGAGAGAGAGAATCAATTTTATTTGGTTTTTCACATGGTTTTTGTTGCTCCAACACTTTATTGTATACATGGTGCTGGGGTTTGAACCTGCATCTTCATGCATGCCAGGCAAGTGTGTAATCACTGAGCCATCACTCCAGCCCCAACAGTGTTTCCCCCACCCCCTCTCAGTACTGGGGATTGAACCTATGGTCTTGCACATGATGCTAGGCAAGTTCTCTATTGCGGAGCTACACCCCCAATCTATTTATTTATTTATTTATTTATTTATTTTTGGTATCAGAGATTGAACCCAGGGGCACTTAACCACTGAGCAACATCCCCAGCCCTTTTTATATTTTGTTTTGAGATAGGGTCTCACTAAGTTGCTTAGGACCTTGCTAAGTTGCTGAGCCTGGCTTTGAACTTGCAATCCTCCTGCCTCACACTTCTGAGTTGCTGGGATTACAGACATATGCCAACACACCCGGTGTTCCCCAACCCTTTTTATTTTATTTATTTCTGTCCTTGAACTTGCCATTGTTTAGCTTCAGGCTCCTGAGTTGCTAGAATCACAGGCATGCATTGCTGTGCCTGGTTCCAGTAGGTTTGTTTGTTTGTTTGTTTGTTTTTAAAGAGAGAGGGACAGTGAGAGAGACAGAGAAAGAGAGAAACAACTTTATTTAGTTTTTCACATGGCTTTAGTTGCTCCAACACTTAGTTGTATACGTGGTGCTGGGGTTTGAACCCGGGTCCTTGAGCTTGTCAGGCAAGCGCTGAAACCGCAGAGCCACCGCTCCAGCCCCTCCAGTAGGTTTTTTGTTTGTTTTTGTAATACTGGGGATTGAAACCACTGAGCTACATTCCCGGCCCCTTTTTTATATTTTATTTTGAGACAGAGTCTAGATAAGTTGCTCAGGCTGGCCTGGAATTTGTGATTCTCCTGCCTGAGCCTCCTGGGATTATAGGCATGTGACACTGCACCCATCTTTCAGTAGCTTTTGTTTTTATTTTTGTTTTTTAAAGGGAGAAGGACAGAGAGAGAGAGAGAGAGAGAGAGAGGGAGAGAATCAATTTTTATTGAGTTTTTCACATGGGCTTCATTACTCAGTTATGTACGTGGGTGCTGGGGTTTGAACCTGTGTACTTGCGCATGCCGGGCAAGTGCCGTAACCACCGAACCAACGCTCCAGCCTTTTCGGTAGTTTTTGACCTCATAAAAGATTTCAGATCTATCCTGAAGTGCTGCAGTCACCATTTCTTTAGGGAACTCTGGTTCCTTTTGGCGGGAAAAGATGGTCTTAACAATTACAATTTGAGCATTAGGTATGCTCACTGCTACTAGATTGGTCCTGCAAACTTTCTATTTTATCAATCGTGTTGGTTGAGAGGGAGTCTCAACTTAATTCTAGAACAAAATAATTCTGGTAATTCTGGTGTTCTTGTTAACTGTACTACCTCAAGAACACCCCTGCCTTCGGTGGACACTTTGCTGAGCACTTGCTATGTGATGAGTACCACACGTGACTGTTAAATGACAAGGGTTGAATCAGATACAATTTCTGCCCTAAGCAGCTTTCAGTCTGGTAGAGGACTCAAGGTGTACACACCAAGAGCAGTTATGCACAGAGAGAGAGCACACAGGTGGACAGGTGGGAGATTATTCTGGCTTTTTCATCCTTATGGGTCCCATGTTGTTCAGGCAGGAACTGCTAGTTTCCACATTTCTCCTATTCCCCTTCAGTTGGAGAAGAGATTGAGATGACCCCCATGGTGTTTGCTAAGGGTCTGGCTGACTCTGGCTGCTGGGGGGACAAGCTCTTCGGGCGACTGGTGAGCGAGGAGCTCCGAGGGAGTGGACATGGGTGTAGCCTACGGAAGGCCTCTCAGGCCAAGGTCATCTATGGACTGGAACCCATCTTTGAGTCAGGCCGCACGTGCATCATCAAGGTGTCCAACCTGCTTGTGTTTGGGCCCAGCAGTGAGACTTCTCTCCTGGGCAGAAACTACGATGTCACCATTCAGGTACAACATTCCATCACTGTGCTGTCTCACCTCATCCCCTTTCCCAGCCTGGGTCCTATTGGGAAGTACAGTGTGGGGTAGAAGCCATCTCAATCTCAACCTTATGAAGCTCCTATAATGGCCCTAGATTAAAGGCTGAGATGTAGCCTGGAATCTAGACACCTGGCCTCAGAGAACCGGAGAGCTTCAAACCATTTGGGCCCTAATTTTCAAACTGTATGTATATATACATTTATATATATATATACATTTATATACATTTATATATGTATACATTTATATATATAAATGTATATATATACGTATATATGTGTGTATGTATGTGTGTGTATATATATATATATATATATATATATATATATATATATATATATTGCAGCACAGCAGAAACCTTTCCTCCTGCTTCAAACCCCATCTTTCATGAGGTCTTATTCACATGTGAGATAAAAGGGGAATGATTTGGGTGGGGAGGATAGTCTACTCTGCTTTCCATTGAGGGGCTCCAGGAAACACAGTTCAGAAAACACTTTAAAAATCTTAATTTGAGGGGCTGGAGCAGTGGTTCTGCAGTTATTTAGAGTGCTTTCCTGGCATGTGTGAGGACCCAGGTTTGAACCCCAGCACCGAATACACAACTAAGTGTCGGAGAAACAAAAACCAGATGAAAAAAATGAATGAAATTGATTCTCTCTCTTTCCCTCCTTCCCCCTCTCCCTCCCTCCCTCCCTTTCTCTTTCTCTTAAAACAAAAACAAAAACAAAAAAATCTTAATTTGAAAAGAAGTGCAGAGCCCCTTTTTATTCAAATGAAAAGATGAGGCATAGAGAAGGGAGCAGAAAAGAGTGGGTCCCATATACCCCAGAATTTGCATCCTTCTGGAGTCCCATAGTAGGTGGCTCTCTTGCTTAGACCTAGGCATGCCAGAGAACTGGGAAGCTTCCTTATCGATTAGATTTGGTTTCCTCTAATCCACAGGGGTGCAAGATCCAGAACATGAGCCGGGAGTACTGCAAAATCTTTGCAGCTGAAGCACGGGCAGCACCTGGCTTTGGGGAGGTGCCTGAGTAAGTCCAAAGGGAGCAGGGACATGCAGTGTGTGGAGCTCCTGCTTCTGCAAAGACAACAATTTCTCAGTCCCCCATGGGACATCCTGAGTTATGGCCAGGTGCAAATAGGCTTACAGTTTCCCTGTGCTCAGCTCAAAGATCCCACAAATACCTAGAAACAAGACCTCAAGATTCATTCCTCACTTTAGAAAATTCTCGCCTCTGATTCTGAAGCTCCTCCCATCCACGCTAATTCCCCACCTTCTGACTCAGATTTTATTGATTACAGTTTGGGCATAGCAGATTCTGGGTTTCTGTGGAGGATTTGGGGTGGGCTAAGCTATGCAAACTAGTTAGGACTCTTGTGGTGGGCAAGCAGGGTCAGGGTGGACTTCTGTGGGAGTCAACTGTAAATGGTAATTGTTTCTGTTCTGAGACTTGAACTCTGACCCTTGCACATCTGGAGTCTGACTGGCATTGAGCCGTGATCTGATTGAAACCTCTCTAAAGGTGTTCTTTCTATTTGATACATTCTGGCCTCGGTCCTCCTCCAAGCACAGTTGACCTGGGACCTTAGCAGGGTTTGGTTCTGGTCCCACTGATCACAGAGAATAGATAAGACTTTGATATCAGTGGCCTCCATTTCCTTTCCTAAACTCAGGATAGAACTGCCCTCCCTTGCTGTCCTTGAGGCTTGGAGCTGAAAATTCCTTTATGGGAAAGGCCCTTCTTTTAGATCCAAGAATATAGAATGGGGTTGGAGGGAAGAGCTCTCTGGGGCCACACTTGCTGCTTACTGCAGGGTTCCACTGTGTTTAGGATCATCCCACTCTATCTGATCTACCGGCCTGCAAACAATATCCCATATGCTACGCTGGAGGAAGACCTGGGCAAGCCCCTGGAGTCCTACTGTTCCCGGGAATGGGGCTGTGCTGGGATTCTAACATCGTCTAGCAGCTCTGAAGCTTTGCAGAAATGCCAGACCTTCCAGCACTGGCTGTATCAGTGGACAAATGGCAGCTTCCTTGTCACAGATTTGGCAGGTATGAGAGTGTGAGGATGCACAGGTGCATGGATTTAAAGGCATGCAGAGGGGACAGAGCTGTAGTGCATGTTTGATAATTTACAAAGCATTTTTGTTTTTATTCTCCTTTGCTCTTCACAACAGTCTTATAGATTGGACAGGGACTGTTTTGCATGCAATCCTAATATACACTGGGCTCTCATGTAGCCCCATCTATAATTGCAGCTTCATTTAAAGAAGACAAGTCCAGGACCATTGAAAGTTAAAAAGGAATCTGTTCCAAGCAATATTACACGGGATCTATTTCAAAACCCACAATTACCTTTTGCCTTTTCAAAACCCCTTATCTCTGCAGCTTTACTCTGAGTTTTCTCACTCTCCCAATATCCCAACCTCTCTCTTCCATTCTAGTGCAAATAGCTTAATTGTCACTCCTCCTCCTTCATTTTTATTAATTTTTAAATTAGAAGCCAATTTAGTCTCTTTGGCTTCCTTTTAATTTTATTTATATGTCCCTGTAACCCAGAAACTCCCTATCAAAGGAAGACAGCTAGCATGTATCCTTCTCCTTCTCTGACTAGTTCTGTGCAGGCCAACCTCTTTAACCAGAACTGTACAGGGGAGAAAAAAAAAGATAAACTGCTCTCTACAGTGGGAAGAGAGGTAGCAGGGAATATCACACATTATTAAGTCTGGCCCTGAGGCAAAAAGTGAGACTAGCTGGGTGTGGTGGCACACTCCTATAATTCCAGTGACTCAGGAGGGTGAGGCAAGAGGATTGCAAGTTCAAGGCCATCTTCAGTAACTTAATGAGACCCTGTCTCAAACAAACAAAACAAGGGCTGGGAATGTAGCTCAGTAGTAAAGCACCCCTGGGTTCAATCCCTGGTACAAAAAAAAAGAGGGGGGCTGCAGCGGTGGCTTGGCGGTTACAGGGCTTGCCTGGCATGCGAAAGTACATGGGTTCAAACCCCAGCACACACGTACACAACTAGGTGACAAAACAACGAAAGCCATGTGAAAAGCAATAAAAATTGATTCTGTCTCTCACTGTCCTTCTCTCTTAAAAAAAAAAAAAGAAGAAGAAGAAAATGAGAAGACCAAGGGCCAGAGATATAAAATAGACTCCAAGTTGCTTTTCACTAGGGTTAGGCTATACAATAATTATTGTATATATAATTCCATATGTTAGGGGAGGGGATCTAGATCTGGATAGCACATCAAATCATCATTATTCAACCTATTAACTTACAAATTCATGCTTCCACTCTTCCCTTCAACATTTTTTTAAATATTGGGAAGATAAATTGGGAATAGTCACTGTCTTCAAGAACCTGTGAGAAACAGTTTCTACCATGAGATGATAGCATGGTGTCAGACAAAGTCGGAGTAGTTTAAGTCTAGGCCTTATTGCGCCATTGCCTTCTCAGTTTCTCAAGGAAGAAAACTGAAGCCCAGACAGGTTAGGTCATTTCATTTCCTTTTTCTCTCTAGGAATAATGCCTTCTTACCTGTTATCAGAATTAAATGAGACCCTATTTGGGAAAACTTTCCATAGACTGAAATTCTGTGCAAGTGTGAAGGATCATTAGTATAATGCAAAAATAGGACATGAGAAATGCTGAGAGAGAATTGACAAAGAAATTAATACTTATTTTGTAACTACTGTGCTTCAGCCACTGAGCTAGAACCCTGTAGACTCTAGCTCACGTGTATTGTGATCTCAACACCCCTGTACGATGGGTGTTATTGTTCTCTCTTTCACAGTTTCAGATTAGAGGACTAAGTGATTTGGTAAATTCATGTGACCCAGAAGTGACAGAGCAGAAATATGAATCTAGATCTGTCTGGTTCTAAAGCTAACACTTGATCTGCTCCATCATGTGATGATCCTCAGTCCTGTTAGTGAAAGGCAGCTCCTTAAACATTTTGGGCAGTTTGAAAATGGGGAAAGAGAATCACAAACCTAATACATGAATGCTAAGATACTTGGGTGGACTGAGTGGGGTGGAAAATTTTTTTCTCCATCACCATTTAGCCAGGCTCTGTTCTTCCAAGGCTGTCTTAATCACCTGGCTTCCTGGAGAAGTTGCCTGTTGCCTTTACGAGTAGGATAGAAGAAGCCAGTCTCATCCAGTGATATATTTCTGTTGGGCCACCCCTGACTTATCCTCTCATTCTCATCTTTTCTCTCTTTCTTAGATAGGCTAGATAAGTATCTTTAAGGAAGGAAGTTTTAGTCCAAAGCCAGAGGCTAGTCCAGTTTGCGAATGGTCTGATTCAGTAGAGATGGGCTTGCATAGCTGGAAGAGTTTTGGCTCTAGAAGTCAAGAAAACTGAATATTAACTTTGACTCACAATGATTATTGCTCAGTCAGTGTTCAATTATTGAATGAATAAGTATGACTTGCCCAAGTCATTGAACTCTGAGCCTATCAAAAAAATGGGAATATGACTAACTACCATTGTATGTGTTAGCTTTTTGTGACAAAATACCTGACCAAATACTGTGACCAAATACCTAACACAAACAAAAGGTTTATTTTGGTTCATGGTTTCAGAGGTTCAGTCCGTGGTTGACCAGATCTCTTGCTTTGGGCCTGAGGTGAGGCAAAAAAAGGCAGAAGCGTGTGGCAGAGGAGAGCTGCTCAGCTCATCATATCAGGGAAGCAGAGAGAGACAGACAGGTAGACAGATACAGAGGGGCCAAGGGAATAAGATAAATCTTTCCAGGGCACACCCCCAGTGACCTACTTCCTCTGGCTAGGTCCCACCTCCCAATAATCCATTCAAATTATTGATCCATCAAATGGATTAATTCATTGATGAGGTCAGAGCTCTTAATTCTCTACAGGTCCTACCTCTAGACATTGCTGAATCAGAGAACCAGGCTTTAACACATGCGCTTCTAGGGGACATTATAGATCTAAACCATAACAACTAGCAATACAGAGGACGCACACTGCCTGCGAGTCAGGCTGGTGGTGATGACCTTTGAAGCCTGAAGACCTGCCTCCACCAAACCCTGGAAAGTTCCTGTCTAAAGTGTTATCTCTGCTGAAGACATGGAGGTGTAGAACTCAGCCAGGTTGCCACCAACCCCTGACTCTCTCTCTTTTCAGGGGTTGACTGGAAGATGACTGATGTGCGCATTGCTACCAAACTGCGAGGGTGAGTGGTTCTTGGGGATAGTACACTTTAAGAGAGTCTTCTCAGGGTGTCAGCTATTCCAGTTCCTTCTGGTGCTGGGCTTGGGGCCAAATGGTCCTAGTCACATGTATGGCCATGTGGTAACACCTAGGGGCCATCATCCCCCGTGTCCCTAATCCCAGATCTGGACTGTAATTAATGCCCACATATATGTTTTCTTGTACTTCTGGGTCTTCGGGGACTTCTCCACTTCTTCCACTCCTTTTCACTTGAGAATGTTCATCAGGATGCAGATGGGCAAGGGCCCTGCATGCAATTAGACTGCTGACCTCAAATCTGCATCAGTTAAAATTTAAGAGGCAAACTCTTTGCACACCACAGGATGGCCCATGTGTGAATGCTCTTGTTAATGTGTAATGAGACCAGCTTTAAAATTGAGGTTTGGGATACTGCCACCTGAGGTAGCACCCAGGGGCCTAGGATAGGCTGTACCTTGGTGATGGCCACCCCCAAAGTCAGCCTCCAAGGGTCTGTCACTCTGGGTGGGACCCACTCAGCTCTTACTGTTTGGCTGCAGATACCAAGGCCTCAAGGAAAGCTGTTTCCCTGCCCTGCTGGACCAGTTTGCCTCTTCCCACCAGTGCAACACCTACTGTGAGATGCTGGGGCTAAAATCCCTCAAGGGCCCTGAGGCTGCCCATCCCCAAGTCAAGGCCAAAGGCTCCAAGAGTCCATCTGCTGGTAGGAAGGGCCCCCAGCTGAGTCCTCAGCCCCAGAAGAAAGGCCTCCCTAGTCCTCAAGGCACCCGGAAGAGTACTCCAAGCTCCAAGGCCACCTCTCAGACCTCAGAGGCAGTCACTATACAGTCATTGGCACAGCCTCCCAACCAAGATGGAGGTTCCAAGACCCAGGGCATGTGGTAGCCCCAACAGGAGGCTGGGAGCCTCCACTCAGCAGCAGACCAACCAGGAAGCAACTTGAACCAGATGGACACATTCTCAATACAGAACTAATTGGAGAAGGTACCCTAAGGAGCCACTTCTTGCAGACCTCTCTGAGCAGCCTCTCCTCAGTCAGCTCCTCATTGGATGGCTTTTGGCACGACACACATCCCATTGGCCTCTCCTGGTGCCATCGTCACTCAGAGCTTGCAGGCTTTAAGCAAGCCCCACCTCCAAGTGCCTGGAGACCTAAGCCCTTCTTGAAGTTTACACATGCCACTGCTGGAGGCTCCCACGAGTCCCCTGCATGAATTCTACACCCTGACCTTTTGTTCTGGCCAAAACTTGTAGTGAATGTTGTACCCTGGGGGCCTGCAGGCTGACATTTACCCTGTTTCCCTGTTTGGCCCCTATCTCTCCCTGTCCTCAGGGCTCCAGACTTCCTCTGTTGGGTCTGGCTGGTATTTTCAGGGTGTCTTCTCCTTCCAGCTACTTAGCTTCATTCATCCAAGCTTATCCTGCAACTAACCTGCCCCTGAGTATGCACAGTGCTCAGGGCCTTTCCAGAGCCTGTCATGTCCTTCTCCACTGGTCTTTGGTAATGAGTGTTTCTGTTCTTCCTTCCACATCACTCAGGTACTCACTACCTGCTCTGAGGCTCCCTTGTACCCCCACCCCAATCCCATGCTTTGACTTGCAGCCTGCTGACTGCCCTTTATCAATTTTTGCTTCCCTTTCTCCAAAGCCTCCCCTAGCCCTGACCCCACACCCTGCCCACAAATACCCAGGTGAGGACCAGCCCCTCTGGCCTCTCACTCCATCCTGGTGCCCTCTTCCTCTACTTCTCCCAGGCTCTTTGCTCATGAGGTGAGAACTGGCATGGGGTGTCAACAGCAGTAGCCAGAAGGAGGGTATTGACTTTGAGGGGCCTCGTGCCCAATATTGAAAGGAATAGGGTCACAGTGAGTTTCACATCCCTCTCACAAAGGAATGGAGGGCTGGGGCTCTTCCTCATGGAGAAGTACACATGGGTGTTCTAGAAAGGATCCATTCACACGCTTGGGTGAAGTGTATCTCTGTGCTTGGGAATTAGGACCCCTGCCCCAACCATTAGCTCTTGATTCTGGGGTTCTAGCTCTGGGCTTTCATGGTTGGGATTCTGAGGAAATTTTCTGCTGGACATCCTTCCTTGAGACTGTGGGTTGGGTAGATCTGGAGCTAGCCTGCTCCCCTTGGAATGCAATAAAGGCAGCAAACATGTGTCCTGCTTGCCCTCATCTGGTGTGGTTATAGTCAGGATCCCAGGCAGGCTCTCTGAGGGTGGTTCCACTGGAAAAATGAATCTACATTTTAGCTCCTAACCTGAAGTTCCATCTCAGTCTTTTGTGGTCACAGCTGGACAGACTATGCTAGTTGCACAATTGAGCTGATGGCTTGTACCTCTTAGCAAGGTATTTGGGGACTTAATGACTTTGGAATTGCACCTTCATTTGGAAGAGGAGTATGAAAGAAGGAACCCAGAAAGGAAGAACAGAGCTGGAGACTCAGCAGAAACTCCCTGGATCTCTGTCTGCTTCTACCACAGCAAGACTGATCTGGAAGTCAAACAGCATCTGCCCCCACCTACTTGCCAACCTTTCTGTGCTTCTCACTCCCACCTTACCAGATCTGGGGCCTTTCCTCACCTGATGTTTCAACTCCACTCCGATATTTTAATGTCTCTACCTCCTCTTTGCTCAGGTGACTCCCTGCTTTTTCCTCTTGTCCCTGTGCGCCCTCAGTTCTTCCAACCTGCACATCCAGATTATTTTGGTGAACCAAGAGCTGGAATATTGTTCATTTATTCACTCACCTATTCATTCAGCAGACATATATGTGAGCACCCGCTTTATGCCAGCCCCAGGGCTGGCAGCTGCTGGGATGCAAAGGGTGTGTATCGGTAGTCTCAGGAGAGACTGCCCATCCTGTAGGATGCTTGAGTTTTGAGCAACAGTTTGGACAAACTTAAGCAAAAGAAGGGCTCATGGGAAAGATGTTGGGGTAGCTCATGGAACCAAAAGAACAGTTGAACAATTAGCCTTGGAGAGGGCAGGAGCCAGCCAGGGTAGCTTCAATGCTTGCCTCTGAGGAGCTGTTGCTATTCCCAGTGAGTCTCCCTCCACTCAGGATTCAAATTCCAGTTAAGAGAAGCTGACCTGGAGCTCAGGGCCTGACAGAGTGGGAGAGAGGCAGTTTTCCAAAGGATGGGGACTCTGAGCACAAGAATGGTGGAGAGTGGAAGGGTAGAAAGGGATTTGGTGGCCAAAACCAAAAGATATTCCCTGACACACACATCTAATGCATTGATTCTCCCACATATAACCAAAAGCAAATTGTTCTCTGCTTAAGGAACTCCAGGTCATATCAAACCACTAAGTCCAGGGGCAATGACTAGGCTACTGTTTCTCTAAAGTCCATTGTCACTAGTGATAATCTACCTCTTTCAGTTTTTACACACTAAATCCCACTTTGAAATTCTGTAGCCCGTGGATTAACTGGTGAAATTAACCATGTTCAACCAAAATTATGTAACCCAGCAAGAAAGGTAGTACAGGTAAAGACTATAAGCTGTTCCTACAGCTATTTGTGAGAACTAGTGTCTACAATTAGGGCTTTTCAGCCTGTTGGAGTTCAGTGCTGAAGTCTACCCCCTTAGTGGTCCTGCCTTTGTGATAGGAACTTACTACTAGACATAGTAGTACCAGGATCATTACTATGTTTTTGAGGATGTGCTTCTCCCTTGGAGATTAAAGCCTCTACACCAGCCCGGTTCCAAATCTCAGGTATGAGCAAAGCAGTGAGATATGGTGATAGCATGTCCATTTCTATACTGTTTCCTATCCCTGTAGGGAAAAAAAAACACCATGTTTGATTGACAATTCAAAGTTTACACTTCCTGCAGGCCTGAGTTAGCCTCTCAGGTTGTTTGGTGCCGTAGCTGAGTTTTCAACACACCATTTCACATATTGTCATGTCAGCTGCTTCTGGTCTGTGGGAATCCCACAAGATGAGTGAATGCCCTATATATCAACCCATTACTTTTGTTGTAAACTGAGTTCTTTGGTTGAGTGCAAAGTATGAGGATGTTTAAGGCATTTGATAATTCACTGTTGATGGTGGGAGATGCATGATGGATAAGGAGAACCAATCCAAATCCAGAACAAGGGCCAAAATGGTTAAGCCAAGTTACTGTCCCCTCTTAGGGCCACAGGTGCAGACAGAGGGAAGCTCAGCTATGTGATAGGAAGAGGCACAGAGGGGGAGTGAGTGAGTAGTCCATATGTACTCCTTGTGCTTTTAGAGTCCCATCCTGGAGTGACTGTGCCCACCATCAGATAACTCCATTAGGCCTCTCCCAGTGGAGAGCCAGAGGGGCGTTTCTCAAAGGATAGTAGTCATCTGTTGGCCAGAGCATCACTTGATTCTAAAGGCCGGATTCCCCTATAATGTATATCTCAACAGGACTTACCACTAGCTCCCTAGAGCACTCTTCTCTGTCACAGGCTCCATATAGCTCCGTGATGTGCCACAGACGGACATCATTGTGTCACATTAAGCATCACTGAGTCTGGCAGGTCATTTGACCTGGTGGCAGAACCAGTTGTAGTAAAGGCTTTCCCACCTGGACAGCTTTCACTTGCTCTAGGACCAACCCAAAGCTGGCAACCCACTAGGTTAGCCAGTAATTGGTTTGCAGTAAGATGTCCCAAAGTGACACACATTGCCTGGCAATGGTAAGGAGTTAGGCCCATATTATGAGGGAAATATTCTGACCTTAATAGCCCTCTCAACCCCCAGAACATTTTCAAGGGGGCAGTGTTTGCATTGTTTGCACTTTAGTATGATTTATCTCTGACCTCTGACTCACAAGTGCCTTACCCCTAAGGCGCCTAGGAAAACTGCCAACACTCAGGTCCTTCTATAGATCCAGCTAGATGGACACAGATCCCTTTGGGGGAAGGTTGCAAGGAAGGCTCACAATAGGCATCAAACATTTTTTTAAAAAAAGATTTCCTTTGAAAAGATATTTGGATATTTGACTTCCTTTCCAGGTAAGTCTAGAGAGGAAGATCTTGACTTTACCTTGGCAGCTTGAGACAGACCTGTTGGCCCAACCAGTTACAAGAATTACTAGGTGATATTTTAGGTACTGCCTGGCCTTTTTCATTCCCAGGACTCAGCTATTGATTAACCACAGTTCAAGGTCTGGTTTCCATGTCCATGTCCATTTTCACGACCATCCAACTTTGTTCCTTCTGATTATCTCTGATGCTGAGGTCAGGGAGCTTATTTTCATAGAAGCTCTTCCAACCAGCATTCCAGGCCTAGAGAGGAAGTCAGCAGAGCCTCACCCATTTATTTCTCAGGGCAAGGAGGGAGCTCACTTTCCGGTCCTGCTAGAGGACAGTGAGGGTAGGTGGGCTGGATGCATGCCAGGGACCCAATAAAGCATTTTTGTGTTCTGAAATCTTTGAATTCCTTCCTTTCTTGGTCTCTCTCTTTTTTTTTTTTTAAGAGATGGGGGGGAGTCTTGCTATGTTGTTGAGCCTGGTCCCTGTCTCAGCCTCCCAAGTAGCTGGGGTTTTAGGCACACACTGCCAAACCTTGCTCTTTAGGTCTTTTACTATAATCTAGCATGAGTCAACATTTGGTCTAGACTTGTGCTATCTAAGCCCCTCCCCCCAAATAGTAAGAACTATATCTGGCTATGTGAACTACTGTACTGAACAAAGTATCTCCAGTCCAGTGAGTGAACATATCATTAAATATATAACCTGAACCAAAAGGATGTTCTGCTCATCTTGGTCAAATACCTTCAGTAAGTTTCTACAAATATCCTCAATTTTTTTTAAAGAAAGAGGGACAGTGAGAGAGAAAGAGAGAGATAATCAATTTTATTTAGTTTTTCATTTGGCTTCACTGCTCCGACACTTTGTGTACATGGTGCTAGGGTTCAAACTTACATACTTGTGCATTCTAAGCAAGCACTATAACCACCGAGCCACCGCTCCAGCCCCTCCATATGTTTTTTGACAACATATATCCACTAGTTGATACAGGTTCTTCTGAGTTAGATTCCTTTTTCCTGACGTGATTCTGTTCCCCCTGCCCCCTGCCCAGATTCTAGGAATCCAGTCCAGGGCCTTGGGCATGCTAGACAAGTGCTGGACCACAGCTACATCCCAGCCCTGTGATTCTGCTTCTTATCCTCTGGGGTTATGTCAAGTGTGGAGTCTGAAGAGTAGAGTAGTGTGGGGCAGGAGGGGAGTTGTTTGCTTTCTCTTGCAAGAGAGAGAAACAGCTTTCTTGCTCAAGGAGGACAGAAGGAAATGTTTCTATGGGGTTGTGTTTAGGGTTTTTATGTTCCCTGAATACACCCCAACATCACTGATAGGATTTTACCCTTTTCTGAGATGTGACAAGATTGCAAATTCAGCTACAGGTGAATTTAGCAATTTTACAGAATTAATCTCTGGGTTTATTTTTAAACAAACTCGATGGAAGCTGTAAGGAGATTCTTATACAGTAATAGAAAGGTCCTGAGTTTCATTCCATGCCCTGAAGTAAGAAGATTTTTAACTATCTTCCTCTAGTTTTAAAAGGTGTCCACTGATCACTACTTTTGCACTGAAGGATAGGAACAGTCATTCAATGCTCTACCTGCTATCTCACCTTCACAACAACTTCCAAATAAAACCCCTCAGTTCTTGGGTGAGGGAGAGCCCATCCATGTCCTTTACCATCTTCTCTAGTGAGAACATCTGCATCCATTTGGGTCTCTAACTGCCAACAACAGAAACTGGGCTGCTCTAACTTATGCAAGAACCCAGGGTGCCAGGGTCTGAAGGAAGCTCTGGATGACAAACCTAGGGGAAGATGGTCTCTAGGGCTGCTGAGTACTGTAGTCTCGGGACCCTGCTGGCCATCATCCTACATGTTCCTTCTCATAATTCAAGCCTGACTGCCTCTTGGTTTCCACTTAAGAAAGACAACCTTGGTATGGGTCACATGTCTTCCTGAGGCTGGGACAGCAGGGGGTACCGTGAGGCCAAGGAAGTGTGATTTCTGCCCCATTTCCACTCCCCTAAAAGAAAAACGGCTTGTATAGAATACAAAGAGTCCCAGCTCATTCTTCACCCCAGAGAGAACCCATTGGAAATGTGACAGGTAGCTCTCAGCACAGAGATTGTCACACCAGAGAGGACTTCATGCTGGGTCCCAGGGGCTTTGATGCGTGGCACTAACCTGGTGAATCTATCCTAAGGCAGGCTCTGAGCCATGCTTTTGTAACTTCATGTTCTCAGTATCTGTGAACTGACCAAACACAAGGAGAATCTTCATTCTGGTTAAACTTACAGGAATATGTAAAAAACTCAATTTGCTAATTTTCAATGAGAAATGGAACCATCCAATGGACTGGACAGATGCTTGTGTTTACCCAAGAAGAAAATTCCTGCCTTCTTCTGAACTCCAGGAGGTTTGGTGGGCTTAGAACAAATCTGATAAACCTGACTTCATATCCTGCTTTACTAAGATGCCTCATTATTATTTTTTTTTGAAGAGAGAGGGACAGAGAGAGAGAGAATCAATTTTATTTAGCTTTTCATGTGGCTTTCCTTGCTCTGAGACTTCGTTGTGTATGTGGTGCTGGGGTTTGAACTTGCACGCATACTTGCACATGCCGGGCAAGCGCCATAACCACCGAGCCACCACTCCAGCCCCTTATTATTATTATTTTTTTTAAAAGAAAGAAGGACAGTGAGAAAGAGAGAGGGAGAGACAGAGAGAATAAATTTTTATTGAGTTTTTCACATGGCTTTCGTGCTTTGACACTTAGTTGTGTATGTGTGCTAGGGTTTGAACCTGTGTACTCACGCATGCCGGGCAAGCGCTGTAACCACTGAGCCACCGCTCCAGCCGTTCATTATTTTTTTTAATAATCTTTTTACTAATATTTATGGAGTGTCTATAATATGTGGTGGCTGTATGTGCTGTGTTTATAACAGTGAATGAGACAGATATATATTCTTCCCTCAAGGAGCTTATAGTCTAGTGGGAGAGACAAGCATTTAAAAATATACCCATAAATGTATGACGGCAAATACAGAAGTATTAAGTGCTCTGAAATAGAAGAATTGGAGAGAATATCAGCAGGGGTAGAACCTAATTCTGATTAGGGGATCTTGGGAGCCTCTCAGAGCTTAACATTTGAGCTGAGATCAGAATCAGAAAGATATTTATTGGTTAACCAGACTCAATGGTGACTTGGGAGACTGAGGCAGGATCACAAGACCGAGACCAACTTGGACAACTTAGCAAGATCCAGTCTCAAAATAAAAAATAAAAGGGCTAGGGATGTGGCTTAGTGGTAGAGCACCCCTGGGTTCAATTCCCAGTACCACATTGAAAAAATAACTCCCTTTGCTGCTTGCATATTTGGACCAAACTTGAAACAAAGCCTTACCAAGGATCCCCTACTCCTTCTGCTCCAGGTGTTGCCTGAAGAAAGATAACCCACTCAACTGGGACAAATTTGAGCTCCATTGTTGAAATTGATAGATTCTGGGCCAAGTGACTGTCTTAAGGAGGCCCTGGGGTTATAGTTGCCCCTATCTGTGTGCAGGATGTGCCCTCTACTGGTAGCCAGAGGTCCTGGAACTGATGATCAGAGATGGCTTTATTATTTCCAAAGGACAGGACAGGACGTGTGAGTCCCAGCCACCCTACACACAGCCCCATCATACACCATGCATGGGTATGAAGGACCCCTTACTCTGGTGTGGAGGCATAGACCTGGGTGGTGAAGTCATAGCAGAGATCATGAATATATGGATTTCTGGGCTGAAGTAATAGTCTAGTTAATTGCTCTGGCCATTAGCTTTTAATGGTTAGAGTAGTGTACCCAGGCGCGGTTTGGGACACATCCCAAAGAATTCAACCATCTGACAGTTCTGACCAAATTAAATACCGTGGTTTTACACTAAGCCTCTTTGGTTCCACCAAACTCTGACAAGGATTCTTGTTGGAACAGGCTGAGGCTGTGGGTAAACCAGGCCTTCCCTGAGGCACCAGAGGCAAGACCATCCCACAGGGAAGGTCTCTGCCTTCTCAAGGGCCTGTGCCTGCTAGCAGGCAGGCTGGTAGGTAGTTGCTATGGGGTTTCTCTGTGCAATCAGATGAAATCCAGGCTCCCGCCGAGATCATACTCTTGCTTCTTATCCTTGCTTTATTCTGTATCCCTCACTCCTCTCCTGCCAAGAGCCCTCCCCTAATATGTTACTTCAATAAGGATTCCCCGTCTCAGGCTGAGGAATCTGCCTCAGATCTGTCAGGGGCATCCTGTTGTGTTGACTCTTGAGGACAAGAATTCCACTGTGGTTATCAAGGCAAAATAAATGTTCTTGGAGCAGTTGGATTCTCAGTCAGGCTATTAGGCAGAGTGCCAAGTAAATCAGCCCCTACAGAAGTCACACTGGGTCTTATGCAGGAATTCTTTCAAAGACAGTGTCCCCAATTACATGAAGTTTGACCTGAGAATACAATTCACAGCAATAGGGTCCAAGCCCTGGCTTAGACTCCAGCCAGCCAGCCACTCAGCACATGTGGCAGACACCTCATGTGCCAGCTCAGAAATCCCAAATACCGGCATGTAGGACAGTAGATCCTGGTATTACCTCAGTCTGTTTGATTTCTCCATAGACATTCTCTTATGGTACTGGCTCCTTTATCACACGCTTCCATTGAGGATAGCTATGGAAAAGGTGGCCAGTACCTACCTCACTGAGCTATTGTGAGGGTTTCTTGATAGTTCAGGTAAAGATCTTGGCACAGGGGCTGGAGCAGTGGCTCAGCAGTTACAATGCTTGCCTGGCATGCATGAGGATGCGAGTTTGAACTATAGCACCACATACATAATGAAGAGTCAGAGCAACGAAAGTCACATGGAAAACTAAATAAAAATTGATTTTCTCTCTCTCTCTCTCTGTCTCTCTCTTTCTTAAAAAAAAAAAAAAAGCTTAGCACAAAGCCTGTCATCTTCCCAGCTCTCAGGTGTGCCAGTGTATCATCATCTCTCAGGACTACAGGACCCATCTCTGGACCTACACACACTCTGCTTTTCTCCCCCATGCTGGGAGCCCTGCTGTTTCTTCATTCCCTGCAGGTGGGTGGCTGGCAAAGATCTCTGCTCAAACTACTGAATACTGACTTTCCAGCTCTTGTCCCTTTTGGAAACAGACATCTCTGCTCTTGGAAAGAAGGACTGGTGGGGTCCAGTGGGAAATGCTGCAGTGGAGGCTCCTGACCCATGCATGAGTTAGCTCCTGTGGTGGGTCAGATTCTCCTACAAATCCCTGGTCACACAACCTTTAGAAGAAAGAAACTTGCTTCCACAGGCATAGTGAAGTAGGAAGGGGTGTTTCAAAATGAGTCATGGGATCTAATTGGCAGGCTCAAACAGGAAAAACAGTTGGTTACTAGTGAGAGTAAAATACAACAAGAGATGTGGACATATCTTTGATTCTTTGCCATATTATTATTGGTAGAATTCCACTGGGATGGAAGGAAAAAAGGTATGCCTGGAAAATTCCAAAGACTGTTAGATGTAACATTCAAAGCAACCCATTTTTGTCCTTCTTAACAATTATATTTAATTTGTGACACTCCACTTGTCTGTATGTTCAGTACAGATACTGCTGGCTTTAGGAGCTTCATGTTCCTAGTTCTTCTGAGGAGTTCAAAGTCCTGTTCATGGCACCCTTAGTAAAAAAAAAAATGATATTAAGACTAGAGCAGTGGCTCAGCAGTTAAGTGTTTGCCTGGCATGCGCAAGGATGGATTTGAACCCCAGCACCACATATACAACAAAATTTTGGAGCAACAAAACCACATGAAGAACTAAATAAATTTGATCCTCTCTCTCTCTTTCTCACTCTCTCTCACTGTCCCTCTCTCTCTTAAAAAAAAAATAGACCTGCTTTTGGGCTGGGGCTGGGGCTCAATGGCACTGCACTTGCCTAGCACGTGTGAGGCACTGGGTTTGATCCTCAGCATGGCATAAAAATAAAAAATAAATAAAATTTTAAAAATACTTGGTTTTGCTCTAAGGCTCAGTGGATATCACATCAGACTACTTCTGTGATGGGGGAAAAGATGGAATAGTCAAGGAATTATTTTTGCTTATATAAATGAATCAATTTAACAATAGTGACTCTATGTGGAGTTCTTAGCCAATAATAGATCTTATTTTATTAATTTGGTAAAAGTGAATAGCTCCCTATCCCTCCTTTTGAAAGGCTGGAGGAAAATGGTGCTCTCAAAAGGAGGGTACAACCTTTGGAATAAACCTCAAAGAAGCCAGGGACATCATCCTGGATCCCAACAGGATGATGTGAATTTAGACCTGATGTGAATTTAGACCTACCCTGGTTTGTAGAGTATCTTTTTTTTTTTTTTTTAACAGAAAGGGACCGTGAGAGGGGGAGAAAAAAAATCAATTTTTAGTTTTTCATATGGCTTTCATTGCTCTGAGAGTTTGTTGTGTACGTGGGTGCTGGGTTTGAATCCGTGTACTCGCGCATGCCAGGCAAGCGCTGTAACTGCCTAGCCACTGCTCCAGCCCCCTTGTAGAATATCTTAATCTGGATCAAACTGAAAAAGAAACCTCTCAAAGTCTCACTGTTAGTCAACTTTTTGTCACTATGATCAAAATACCTGACAATAACAACTTAGAGGAAGAAAAGTCTATTTGAGCTCATGGTTTCAAAGGTCCAGCCCTGAGTATTATGGTTGGATCTTTAATATCCCCCAGAAAGCTCATGTGTTGGAAGCTTGGTCTCTGATGCAGCAATGTTCAGAGGTGGGCTTTTAGGCAATGATGAGAGTGATAACCTCATCAGTGCATTAATACACTTGAAGGATTAATAATTTGAATGAACTACTGGGTAGTAAGGTATGACTGGCAGATGAGGTATGACTGGAGGAAGTAGGTCACTGGGGATGTGCCCTTGAGATCACATTTTGTCCCTGGCACCTTGCATATTCTCTGTTTCCTGGCTACCATGAGCTGAGCAGCTTTCTTCCACCACACCCTTCCACCATGATGTTCTGCCTCACTCTTACCCAGAGCAATGTAGTTGGCCAACCATGGACAGAATCTCTGAAACCATGAGCCCAAAATAGTTGCTACTTTTCAATATTTCTACTTTAGATTGTAGTTGGAATGGATCCCTTTTTATTGTGAGGCTCTGTTATAATGAATAGGATATTTTTCTAAGTAGTGAGTGAAACATTTGGAACTGTAAAAGGTAGACATCATGTTTTTCAAATGAGAATAAAAAAATTGTACTGGATTTCCATTTTGAAAATAATCCCAGATTTATGGAGAGAAGAATGATAAGGTCATGCTCCTACACTTTGCCCAGGGATAACCTCTGTTTTCACTGTTTGGACACTTGAATAAAAGCAACGAAAGAGACGAAACTTGCAAGAGCCAAAAAAAAAAAAAATGAGTAGGCAAAGTCGTGAGAAGAAAATCAAGAAGTTGTTGAACAATCCTGATGATGTCTGTGTCTTAGATTTCTGAGTGTTTTCACTCACCACTTTTAAAAATATTCTGTTTATTAAATCAGCCTAGCAAGGAAAAGGAATCCTTTCCAATTCTTTTTTTTTTTTTTTAAGTGAGAGGGAGAAAGAGAGAGAGAAGAGAAAATCAATTTTATTTATTTTTCCATCTGGCCTTTGTTTCTCTGGCAATTAGTTGTATTTGTGGTGCTGGGGTTGAACACGGGTCCTCGTGCATGCCAGACAAGCACTCCAACCACTGAGCCACCACTTCAGCCCAATCCTTTCCAAATCTTTGGCTAAGAAATCCCCTGAAACAGGCCACCAGAGGAACTAAAATCAGATAAGCAGTTGTCTCTGACACAGAAATGGGAGCTCGGTGGAGCCCCTTTGCTGTAAATCTTCCTAAGAGCTAAGGGTGTTTGTTTGTATTTTTGGTTTTGCCACTGAGCTGCACCCCTAAGTACTGTGTTGATGACAAGGAGACTGTATATGTGTACTCCTATAGTCCTCTCCTCACTCTGCCCTGGACCCAGCAGCCCTGCCCAGTCCTGTCCCTCACTCAACTAGCCCCTCTTGGTGGGCTGGGTGTCAGAGACCATCTCCTCAGGAAACCTGCCACACAGGGGGCCACTGAAGCACTGAGGCCACACAGCAGGCTAGGCAGGAGCAGGACACCCACTCCAGTTCTTCCTCTGGGGGAATCTCAGTCCCAATCTCTCCAGCCTCCCAACCGCCCAGCCTGGGGCTTTCAATCAAATACTACCTGAAAACAGTTTGGTTTCTTGTTGCCTCGCCTCCCTGCCAGCTGCTCCACCATGAAGGGAGAAGCAGGGCAGAGGCATAGGTCTCCTGGCCTGGAGAGGGGAGCTAAGATGGCTTCAGGGGGCTGGGGGCATAACTCAGCGGTGGAACACTTAGAAAGTGTGCACAAGGCCCTGGTTTTATCCCCGATATACCACCATCGCCAAACAAAGATAGCCTCGGGTGCCAGGCTCCCTGTTAGGCATGCCAATTAATTCTCCACGGTACTTTACCCGCCTTCACCAGCTCACAGATGAGGAATCAAGTTAACTTTGAGAGTCAGGAGTGAATCTAGACCTTTGGACTCTATGCTCAAGGTTTATCCCATGACAAATTGTTGTTCTAAAGATCAGGGCTGGGGGCTGAAGCAGTGGCTCAGCAGTTAACCATGCTTGCCTGGCATGCATGAGGACGTGGGTTCAAACCCCAGCACCACATACACAAGGAAGTATCTGAGCAACAAAAGCCACAGGAAAAACTAACTAAATAAATTCTCTCCCTCTCTCTCTCTAAAATAAATAAATAAATAAAAATTCAGGCCTAGGAAGTTACAATAAAAGAAATGCTTTGAAATAGACCTGGAATGCCACTGGATTTGCTGCACCTCTGGGCTTCCCTCTGAGCTCAAGCAGAAATGAAAGGGGAAGGGAGGAAAGCAGGGCAGCAGGGTGCAGGGAAGAGGAGGGTTGGAAGGGGCAGAGGCTGTGAAGCTGATTGCCCTTCACTGGGGCTTGATGAGGCCCCCTTTGAGGGCAGCTCTGAGTCCATCTGTGTTCTTCTCAAGGTACATAGTCTATAATCAAGGGGATATATGGCCCCAACAGTGTGATTAAATAGGGTGTGGATCTCTGGTGGAAAAAGCAAAATTTGAAAGCACAGGTATAGTTTGATCCTCTGTTGAAAAATGAATAGCATAAAATAGTATACGCTTAGGAGACAAATTGGGGATAATGCCACAGACTCAAAAGTGCTTACCCCTGGAGGGCTCAGATTAGGGGGTCTTTAACTTCCTACTTTCTGTATATTTCTATAACATTTAAATATGTATGTTTCATTGTTTTGGAAATTAGAATTTATTTATTTTTTATTTTTTAGTATTGGGGGCTGAATCCATGGGTGATTTACCACTGAGCTACATCCTCAGTCCTTTTGTTTTTAATTTAATTTATTTTGAGTCAGGCTCTATCTAAAGTTGCCAGGGCTGGTCCCAAGCTTGAGACCCTTCTCCCTCAGCCCTGAGATTATAGGTGTGCAGCTAAAAGGACCAGCTAATGTTTTGGTAATTAGAATGAAAGACAAAAAATAAGCCATTTGCAGCAACTCATGCCTACCATCCCAGCAACTTGGGAGGCTGAGGCAGGAGGACTGTGAGGTTGAGGCCAGCCTGGGCAACTTAGTGAGGCTCTGTTTCAAAATTAAAAAAAAAAAAAAACCCAGGCTGAGGATGTAGCTCAGTGGTAAAATACACCTGGGTTCAATCCTCAGTATCACAAAACAAACAGCAACAACAAACAAACAAACAAAAAAGAACAAAACCAGAATGTTTTCAAAGAGAACGGCGGGGTGTGGGGGACCTCTGTCCACTATCTTTTCCAAACTTCCAAACCAACCAGCACATATGGCTGGGCACTCCATTCCCTGTGTTACCAGGAAGTATTTTTGTGTCATAAAAGCTTTTGTCCTGAGCGCATACCATTAATTATTAAAGAGATGTTGCTAATCTTGTTTAATATTTAGTTTGAAGACTGAAAAATGAAAGTGTTTACCTCTTGGCTTTGCACATTGTTGCTCAGGCATTTAGTTTAAAGAAGAAGGAAGGGAAGGAGATGGTGGGATTTTGGTTTGCTCTTGTGACTACACCAGTGCTTAGATCTGCTGCATTACTTCTGATTCGTGACAGCTACGCCACTTTCCTGTCTTCCACCTTAGGAAAGTAGGTTATCAGAATAATTACTAATTCAGGGAGGAAGAGGGACTGAGATGCAGCATGAAAAATAAAATACAGAGAGGATGGAAAGGAAAGAATAAGGGTGAGAATAGCAAAGGTTGTTTGCAGGAGGAGGAGGTCCAGAGCAAGGCTTGGAAGAGGTCAGTTCAGGAGCAGGGGAGTGGAGGGAGGGCATCTCTTATGGGAAGTCAGTGAGGCAGGGCAGGTGCTGCAGTGGGCCAGGCCTCTGTAGGCCTCTGTCCCCACTCCCCTTTTCCCTGAGTAAGGGCTGGGGTCCCTCCCCAGCTGTGGCCCTGGACTCTGGGGAGGCCCAGCCTACTGTAGTTGTGGACCTTGCCCAGGAGTTTCCACTGAGGGAAGACAGGCCAGAGCACAAGTAGGTTGGACCCAGCTCATCCTCACAGAAGCTGGTGCTTGCATCTCTCCCTGAGAGCCACCGGTCTCCACAAATATGTGAGTAGGAATAAGGTGTCTCTGTGTGCATCAGAATTGGGGCTTCCAAGGTTCTGCATGTGTGTGTGTGTGTGTGTGTGTGTGTGTGTGTGTGTGTGTGTATGCCATGTGTGCCCCTGCTTATTGGCATGTGTGTCTGGGTGTGCCATCTTAACCAGACTGTTTTAGGAATACAGTAGGGTACCCCTCTAGGGGAGGAACGGAGGAGGAACAGGAATGGGGAGAGGAGGGTATTAGTTAGGACTTTATTTGCAGATGAGCCTATAAACTGATCTTCAGCAAAAAAAGGAACTATAGACTGGGTGTAGTGGCACACTCCCAGCAACTCGGGAGGCTGAGGCAGGAAGCTTGCAAGCTTGAGGCCAGTCTCAGCAACTTAGCCAGAACCCTGTCTCAAATAAATAAAAAAGAAAGAAAAAGAAAAGGACTGGGGACGTAGCTCAGTGGTAGAACATCCTGGGTTTAATCCCCAATACTTAAATAAACAAAAAGGAACTATTGGCTTTTGGAATGAAAAAGTCCAGGGGTAGTTCTGGTTTCAGGTATGATTGGATCTAGGGACTAGAATGATGTCTTCAGGATGTTATATCCCCATCTTTCAAGAGTGGGAAAGTATTATACAATGAGCGTATCACTTAATGGCAGTGATTTTAACCTGTTGTGGGGAGTGATGCAAGTCAGGGCCTCTGTTCAGAAAAATACCTGAATCACATACATACTCAGTTCCTTCCATTCCTTCCCTGTGAAGTGGGCAGAATTTGTCGTTTCAGACTGGGATTCCTGGAGCTTACAGGGACTTACCTCTCACAGGTTCAGAAGGGAGAGCAGGAAGGGGCACCTCCTCCATGTGCTGGAGGGGCCCAGACTGAGGCCCTAGGCACAATGAGGAGCAAGCTCTGGGGTGGCATGTGCAGTCCCCAGGCAGGGCCCTGGTGCTTCCAGGCATCTGCACCCTGCCCAGCCCTCTTCTCCATTTTATCCTCTTCCTTTCCCTTTCCTGGGCCCTGCATGGCCCTCCCTTCACCTTTGGGCATCCCTCATTTTGTTTTTTCAGCTGGGAGGTCTGGCCCATGGAGGATGACACACCCAAGCGAAGAGAGTCCATTTCTCTCACACCGGTGGCCCTCAGTTTGGAGAACATGGGGGCCGAACTCTTGAAGAACCTGGTCTGTCCCCTTCACCAGCCTCCTCAGCCTCTGGGTTTGAGCCCCAGCCAATGGTGGGAGGGATCTTTGCCTTCTTCCTTCACATTCATCCTCTTTGACCTCCTGAGCTCTTTGCTTGCATAGTTAAGACCCATGCGATATGCTGTCACATATCACATGTGCCTCGGGCCCCAGCAAAAGCTGCCCTTTCTGTCTTGAAACATTTACTGAACATCTACTATGTGCCAATATTGCCCATTCTAGTTTGAAAGGTCAGAGAAGTTTCTAGTGTGGAAGTAACATTTGAGCTCTAATCTGAAAGATGAGAAGAGAAACCAGATGATGGGGTGAGATGTCTCTGAGGAAGCCTCAGCCTTCAAGGAGCTCCCAGTCTTGTCCTTGCTCTTCAACAGCCAAGTTGAGGATCACAACCTGGACTCTGGAGCTTCATATGGCCCCCTCTCCCCTCCCAACCTTCTCTGACAAGTCCCCCGCCCTTCACTGCCCTGCACAACCTACGGGGCAGCTTCTACAATGTCACCTTGCAAGAATGTCTCCCACCCTCCAAAATAACTCCATAAATTGTGGGGTAAATGGCCTTCTGGAGTCATGGGATAAGATAGCTCTGCCGGGACTTTCCTTAGAGGCTTCCTCTTGCCTGTTGCCCCCAACCAGTCACAGTGTCCCTCCTTGATGCAGACTATAAGCCCCCTGAGGATAGATATATCTAGCACAGAGCCCTGCATATAATAAGTAGGTGTTCATGGCATGCTTTACAGAATTTAATTAAATAACCCTCCGATTACTTCTTGTGCAAAAGTCCCATCCCCACTCATGAGGTGCCTGTGGACACAGTGGGGTGGCCCGAGTGTCTCACCTTTCCAGAACCCTCAACTCTAGCTGTCTCTGGCCCTGATGGCTCTCTCTTTCTCCTAAAGGAGGAAGGCCAGCTTCCTGGCAGCAACTCAAGCCCCACAGAGCATGAGGACAACTGGAGCAAAGCTGGTCTGAAGTCCTTCTCTAGATGGTAGGTGATCTCTGTGAGGGTTATGGGCTGGTCTGCAGAACAGGATGGGGAGCTTGGCCTCCTGGCAGATGTGGAGGCTGGGAACTTTTATTAAAGAAAAATACACTTTAGTCAGTCCTTGCAGTTAAATGATCCATGCTGGTCTCTATCTCAGAGGTGAGCCAGGCCATATGCCCTACCTGTTCCCATGCAGCCAGAATGAAGTCCAGGAACCTCAATAGGTACAGTGGGGATGCTCTGGTTGAAGTTGGGTAGGAGACCCTGAACCAGCAAAGCTTCCTCTTTAACCTCTTCCTTCTACCCCTTCAGCCTATGAGGGACCTTGGGAGAAACTTGATGCTCAGTTTAAAACTCTTGGACTGGACCAGGCCCCCGCTTTTATGGAAAGAAAGGGACCAGCCCAAAATGTCTGGTGTGAGCCTAGTACTCTGGACCTCACTGGCTGGATCCTGAGCTGAGTAGAGCATGAAGGACCTGGGGCAGCAGTGGGGGAGGGATCCATCTTCCTGTCTAGTGGGGAGGGGGTGAGAGATTCTTTTAAAGAGCATTTGGTAGTTGAATTCCATGAGCCAGTATTGACTGAGTGCACATCTACTTGACATTCAGTTCAGGTACCTAGCCTTCTTCAGGGACATGTGGGTGGCCAAATGACTGGGTAAGAATTGCCATTTGGATGGGCCTGAAGGCTGTTAGCCAGGCAGGGGCCAGGCTGTCTCATGCACGCTCTCTGGAATAGGCGGTGCTGACTCAGATGATAAGTGTCCCGATCATAGGGGAGCAAATGCAGAGCGGGAGCCACTGCACTTTGATCCATGGACACGTGGAAACCTGACCGGGGGAGGTGTGGGCCATCATCTTTGTACATTTCTGTATGTTGGTAAGGCTCTTCCTTATTAGTCAATTCCCTTCTACACCTTGGAAATAGGGGTTATCCCTGGGGTAATAGGGCCTGCTGGAGCTGCTCCAGACCCAGGGCCCAACTTGTGCGGACCTAGAGGCAGGGAGGACCAAACCATGGCTCAGTTTGTTCTGGGCTGGGGTTGCCTTTCAGTCCTATGCCTGGCTTACCCCTTGTCACCATTGTACAGGGAACATATTAAAGTGGCTTCTACCTGGAGGTGTGGAGGATCCGCACCGCAGTGGGAAGGAGGAGGCCACTCATGAACTCTGTCCGTCTTCTCCTCAGGAGGAGCCTGCAGCCAGCCCTGAGAGCAAGAAGCTTCTTCAGGGAGCATGTACAGTTGTTTCAATGGATCTGTATAGGCCTGTTCTGTACAGGTGAGCCAGGGACCCAGCCCTACTCAGAAATCACTGCCTCCTGAGCCTCAATGTCTTAGGGCATGGTTATTCACTTAACCAATCAATCAATAAATGTTTGCTGAGCACCAACTCAGAGCCAGTTCCCAGGTCAGAAACTGAGGCATCAGTTAAGCCAGACCAGATCACATTCTCCCTCACCAGCAAGGAGGGTGCACAAATATACCCACAGGATGCAATGAGCCATTTAGGAGCATCAAGGAGGCATGGGAGACTGCCAGGGAGGACTTCCAGGAGGAAATGGTCTTCAAGTCTCATGAGGGGTGGATAGGATGCGAGGGAAGGGAAATAAGGAATGAGAAGTCATCCCTGCACAGGGGTCAAAAAGCAAAGATGAAAACTATCAGGGTGGGGGCTTTGATGAAGTCTAGTGTGGCTGGAGGGTAGAGTTCAGGACAAGGAATGGCAGTGTGTGAGACTGGAGGGCTGGGAAAGGGCCTGTATTGGAAGTGGAGGAAGTGGGGGATGCTCAGGGACTTTGATTTTACTCTAAAGTCCAGAGAAAGCCTCCAAAGGATTTAAAACACAGAAGTGTCAGGTGAAATTCACACTGTGGGACCCATGGAAGAGAGAGGGAGGGAGTCATTAAGGGCTAAAATATGCTGAGAATGAAGCAGTGAAAGAGGGACAGGGCTGGATTTAAGAAATCCTAGGAAAATAATATCAGCAGAACTTGGGAGCTGACCAGATGTACAAAGATGAAGGAGACCTTGAATCAAGGCTGCCTCGGGTTCCTGCCTGGGTGATGGGGTGGATGACAGTGCCCTCCACAGGGAGAGAACACAGGTGCACAGATGGTCTTGGTGGTGGGGGGATAATTTGGACAGTCTATTGGAAGTACCACTGCCAGGCCATCCAAGGGAAGAGGAAGTTTCCCCTGGAGAAGTTACTTTTAATGAATTGAGAAGTGGATCAAGGACAGAAGCTTTGGACCATCCCCACATGGAAGATCAATAACGTCTCTGCAACTAATAGTCACCCTGTGATATGACCTGAGTTGCATTATTAGCTCAACTCTGCTCCTGAATTAAACAAAAAATAATCTAAGAAAGAGGAAACTTTATATATATATATATATATATATATATATATATATATATACACATATATATATGTGTATATATATATATATATTCTGACCATTAGATTTACCCCCTAGAGCCCCCCCTAATTACATACCCTTATCCCTTTCCCCCTCTCCCCTCTTTCCCAATACATCTCTACGAATGCCTTAGGTTGTATGTCACTATACCTTATCGGGGTCTAATACATGAGAGTTGACCACCTTCCACAATGGTCAGGGTTTAGCTCCAGCCTCCACAGATGAGTGAAGACATTCGACCCTTGGTTCTCTAGGTTATGCTGACTTCACTCAGCATGATTTTCTGAAGTACTTTGAAAACAAGTTCATCTGCTGAGATGGAGTGAGTTCATGGTCCCTCTATTAGTCTGTTTTCTGTTGCTATAACAAAAATAGCTAAAATTAAGTACTTTATAAAGAAAAAAGATTTATTTAGTTCACAACTTTGGATGCTCATGAGCATGGCACTGGCATCAGCTAAGGTAAATCACTTCTGAGGCACACCCCCAATGACCTAATTATCTTCCATTAGGCTCCACCTCTCAACATCACTACACATGAACCCTTTGGAGGACACACTCAAAATTCAAACCATGGCAGTTGCTCAGAGCTTTCTTCTAGAGAGTGTGTCTGAGACAGTGAAGTCATCCTTTGGCAAGATCTGAAACCAGGCTTCTTCTGCTTTCCATGCAGATTTGTTCCCTTGAAGAAATAATCGATTTATCTCTAGTAGAGAAAGACAATTACTCTCATACTATTTCCACTTATGTCTTAGCTGTCAGGAACTCAATCTTAATTGTTAAATTATCCCTTGCAACAGTCAACCTTGACTTTCTCCATGTTTTGGTGATTTTTATTTACTTTGACTCCTTAATATCTTTATTGTACCACATTTTCTTGGTGAGGCCCTTCCCGTACTTTCTGAGAATGGGTATGGTAGAGAAATGAAGCTCGTGCTCTTACTACTTTGTGCTTGAGTTGCAACAATGGCTTTCTTGCCTTAGGTGGGTTTTCTCTATGGGTGCAAAGAGAACACTGGTACATGGACTAACACAGATGGCCTTACTGTCCCCAGTCTTAGAAGAATATCTGTCTTGCCCGTCATTCCAGCTAAAGTTCCAGAGAGGACTTCTCTGTACCCAGAAGGGCAAAGGTGGTCTTGCCATTAGGAGCTTAGGTCAAGGGAAACAGAAAAGCCCTGTTGGCAGAGGTATGAATGGATCCTAGATAAATCAGAATACTTCCTTAGACTCATTCCTCCTCATGTCCTCCCTGGAGGACTCCCCCAGGCTGCCTCTTCTCCCTGAGCCAATCTGTGCTTAGGTTTCAAGAAATGAATGAGACAGCAGATATCACAAGAGGGAAATGTCTCTCCCTGGCTTTCAATTTTCCAAATCTAGGGCTTTTGAAGAATGGAAAAGACTTACAACCATGGATGAAAAATGTGAGGTGAAAATAAGGAAATGTGTCGCATTCTGCCCACTCTGCTACTAGACTAGTTCCTATGTTCTGGAGAGCACACCCCACCCCATGTTGGGCTTCCCTGATCCTTCCCTCCTCCCTGGCCTACCCAGCTCTGAAACACCAGCACCAAAGCAGATGGACCTCATTGGGGCCCAAAACCCTCCCTGTGTGAGACACTTAACTTGGCCAGCCTGTTACGTCATTCTCTAAATGGGCATCACCATGGCATGACCTTGTAAGAATGGTGTGAGAATTCATTGTAAAATGGGTATAAAGTGCTGATCTCAGGTCCCGATGACCATGGTGCCTTTTCCCAGCCAGCCCTCCCTCCCTTGAGCTTCCAGAGCCCCCCTGCATCCCAGGCTCTGCTCTCCAGAGCTCTACCTGCACCTCTCAATGTCACCCAAAAATAGGAATTCCAGCCCATGAGCTTCTGTGTGGAAGGCAACTGTGTCTACAACTTGACTTCCTTTCTATTTCAATTATTATCATCCCACGGAGTGTCAGGAACTTCATTCCTGTCCATTTGAAACCTGCCTTTACCCCTTTCCCTGGTAGATTATGGGAGGCCTTAGCCATGATGCTCCTCAGGTTTCCACTGACCTGTCTACTTCTCCATGCTGGCAGGAAGCCCTGGTGAAGTCCCTTCTGCACCATGGGCCTGTCCTGGTCCCCATCTCCCTCCTCTTTGAGTCCCTCATGGAGGTCACTTTTGCTGCGTTAGTGACTGCTGAAGGTATAAGATAACAAGCTTTTTGAGGCTCTGCCTGCCCCCCGGCCCCCACACTGCATGGCATGCCTCTCGGAAATCTTAGTGCCTCCCTGGAGTTCCACCCAGGAAGCAAGGCAAGGGGTCCTCTGCCTACTGTGCCACAAACCCATTGGGCCCTGGCTGTACTGCCAAGCTCAGTTTTGTTTTTTGTTTTTTGTTTTACCAGTGTTTTTGTTCTGTTCTTTTCTAACTAGTCTGATAGTAGAGGGGTAGGGTGGGGCTTACATTTCCTCATGTTTCATCTGACATGTTTAATCTGGGGCTCTAAGCCCTTTCCATCCTTTTAAAAGTATTATTTTACCAGGGATTGAACCCAGGGCTGCTTAACCACTGAGCCACATCCCTAGTCTGTTTTTTATTTTTAATTTTGAAATAGGGTCAAAATTACTTGTGATCCTCCTGCATCAGCCTCCCAAGTGACTGGGATTGTAGGTCTGCACCATTGTGCCTGGCTAAGGCCCATTTTTTTTTTTTTTAAGAGAGAGGGACAGGGGCTGGAGCAGTAGCTCGGCAGTTACGGCGCTTGCCTGGCACGCGTGAGGATGCGGGTTCAAACCCCAGCACCATGTACACAGCCAAGTGTCGGAGCAAAGAAAGCCACAGGAACAACTAAATAAAATTGATTCTCTCTCTCTCTCTCTCAATCTGTCCCTCTCTCTTTATTTAGTTGTTCCTGTGGCTTTCTTTGCTCCGACACTTGGCTGTGTACATGGTGCTGGGGTTTGAACCCGCATCCTCACGCGTGCCAGGCAAGCGCCGTAACCGCTGAGCCACTGCTCTGGCCCCTGAGGCCCATTTTTTTAAATTTAATTTTTTTCTGTACTAGAGATTGAACCCAAGGGAGCTCTACCACTAAGCTAATCCCCAGCCCTTTTCATTTTATATTTTGAGACAGGGTCTCACTCGGTTGCCCAGGTTGACCTTGAATTTACAATCCTCCTGCCGCAACCTCCCAAGTACCTGGGGTTACAGGAGTGCACCAGCACACCTGGCAAGGGCCCTTTATTTTGAAATTTGAAATCCAAGGAGAGACATTTTCCCTGTGGTATCTACTGTTACATTCCTTTTTTGGGGAATAAGCCCAGACTGGCTCAACTTCTCTCAGGAGAAAAAGGCAGAAGGTAAAAAGGAAACTTCAGGAAGAAAAATGGTCATTGATTAATATCTCAGAATAGGGTCATGGCTCACACATGTGAATTACTTCGCAGAATCACTGATTCAGCTCCATCCTCCACGGGACACAGCACAACCCTAGACTGTAGCAGGTGCTCCAATGGTGCGCAGAGATTTATGCCGTCTTGTTCCTCCCACTCCGTGTACATCTCACATTTGGTCAGCACTGTACAGTTTACAAAGCCCTTTCACACACAGTCTACCTGTAATTCACAACAAACTTGAACATGGTAAGGACAAAGGTTCTCATTTCCAAATGAGGAAGGAGAGGCTCAGAGAGGTCAGGTGGCTTTCCTGCTCTCTGTGCTCTGGATGGAGTGAGGCGGAGCTGGTGTGTGAGGACGCAGGGCCTGGAGAGGTGGTATCACCATGGTTGTCCCTTCTCTGTTCCATCCCCAGCATTTGCTGCCTTCCTGCTCATTGCATGTCTCCTGGATTTCCAGAGGGCCCTGGCACTGTTTGTCCTTGCCTGTGTGGTCCTTGTCTCTGTGGCCTGGAGCCTGCTGAAGAAGTTTCTGGGGCCAAAATTGAGATGTGTGAAGTTCCAGAGCCATCCCCTTCTCAACCTGTGGTTTAAGAGGTGGGTGAGCTGGCAGCCTAGGGGCTGGAGAGAAGGCCTGAGCCCTGGCCAACCAGAGGATTCCCATGTCCTGAAGACCAGTCCTAACCCTGTTTGCCTTCTGGGCAAGGGCAGGAGTTGCTGGGTGGATTCAAAGGCAGCAGCCATCCCTGCGGTGTTTCCCAGTTCTCAGCCCCAGTTACAATAGGTGGCTATGATGGCTGAGACAGGACTGGACAGTTTCTAACATTCAACCCAGCTCATCCAAGGAGGGAGGGCCCTTCTCAGCGCTTCCCACTGGATCACCCAGGTGCCAGGGACAACCCCCAGCGACTGATTGGAGTCCCGGTGCCAGTGTTTTTAACCAGCCCTCAGGGAATTCTGGTGGAGCTAGCCATGTCCCTGGACAAGTTTGGAATGGAGTCTCTTGATACCGAAACAAGATTCCTTGGAGCTCTGGAAACAATGGAGGTGCCATGGTGTGGGTTTGCAAAGAGAACCTCAGACCCCGCCTTCGTCATTTTCCGGTGCTGTAACTGAATCCTATAGACTGGGTGGTTTATAAAGAATAGAAGTTGATTTTGGCTCAGTTCTGGAGGCTGGGTAGCCCAAGAGCATCTTCTTGGCTTTTGGTGAGGGGGCTTTGTGCCACTTTAGCTCATGGAAGAAAGCAGAAGGGCACGTGCGTGCATGCAAAAGAGACGAAACAGGAGAAGCAGGCTGGACTGAAAAGATATCACTCTCATAGTAACGAATCCAGCCCTTTGAGGGCGAGAACTGACCCATTCCTCAAAGAAAATCATTGATTCCTCCTAATGACCTAATGACTTCTTAAAGGCCCCACCTCACAAACACTGCCGCAGCAGCAGTTGAATTTCATTATGAATTTTAGTGGAAAAAAATGTTCAAATTCCAACCTGGCACCCTAAAATTCATGTCCCTCTCACATACAGAACACAATCATTTCATCCCAATAGTTCCAAGTCTTAACTTACTCCAGCATCAGTTCAAAACTCCAAGCTGGGTATGGTGGCACACACCTGTAATCTCAGTGACTTGGGAGGCCTAGACAAAAGGATCGCGAGTTCAAAGCCAGCCTCAACAACTTAGGCCCTAAACAACTCAGTGAGACCCTGTCTCAAAATAAAATATAAAAAGGGCTGGGGATGTTGCTCAGTAGTTAAGTGCCCTGGGTTCAATCCAAAGTCTCACCTGAGACTTCAGGAAAACTCCTTCTAGTTGTGAGCCTGTAAATCAAGACAAGTTATGTACTTCCCAAATTCAATGCTGGGACAGGCACAGAGTAAGCATCCACAATCAAAAAGGGAGAGAGAGGTGAGAAGAAAGGAGTAACTGGTCCCAAACTACTCTGAAACCCAAGAAGGCAAGACCCTAAGTTTTAAGATGCCAGAATAAACCCAGCATGGTGGCACATGCCTCATCCCAACAACTGTGCAGGCAGAGGCTGGAGAATTGCAAGTTAAAGGCCTATTTTGGCAATTTAGTGAGACCCTGTCTCAAAATAATAAGTAAAAAGGAGTGGGGATGTAGTTCAGTGGTAAAGCAACCCAATATTGCTAAACAAACTTCAGAATAAAATTTCACACTACGTGCTGCCATCTGGACACACTGGGGTGATTGGGTCTCCAGAGTCTTGGGCAACCTTGACCCCAGGGCTTTTCTGGACTCAGTCCACATGGCTGCTGCCATATGGTGAGATTTGCACACTGGTACCTGCAGCTGTCCCAGGCTGGCATTGCATGCTTCATGTGGCTCTACTGTTCAAGGGCTCTACTGGTTCAGTCTCACACCCTATGCGAGTCTCTGCTTGGTCCCCCAGGCTATCACAGCATTCTTTGAAATCTAGGGGGAAGAAACCTTACCTTCATTGCCCTTGTATTCTGCATGTCTGCAGAATTAACACCACATGCTGGTGTACACCACCAAGGCTTCTTGCCTGTGCCCTCTGGTGTAGCAGCACATTTCAGAACACCAGAGAAGAAAGAGCCGCCCAGAGAAACAACTCCAGAGATCTGCAGAGTCCCCCTTGAATGTCCAGCTGAGTTCTGATCAGTGAATGCATCTGAGGAAACTACCAAAAGCCTAGGAAAGAATCACTCACAAGGAGAGGGAACTGTGCTTGGAGTCAGAGGTCAGGAAAAGTGTCTGTTCCCAGCAGACTGTGGACAAACACACAATCCACAGGGCATTGTGCCGAGTACTAAGAAGGGTCTTGGCTCACCCTCCTCTGGGACCCTGGGTGTGTGTGTGTGCGTGTAAGATGCTGAGGGTGATGGCTTTCTTCCTCTCTCCTGCAGAGGTCTAGCTCTGGCTGCTCTTCTGGCCTTGGTCTTGTGGCTCTGTCTGGATACCTCCCAGCGGCCTGAGCAGTTGGTGTCCTTTGCAGGAGCCTGCGTGTTCATCCTCCTCCTCTTTGCCTGCTCAAAACATCACCGCGCTGTGAGTGCTTAGCTGCCAGTTGGGGCTGGAAGCCAGTGGATGCTTCCTCTTCTGCCCCTGGGCTGGGGCTGGGAGCTGGGGTGGGAACAGATGCTCCTGTTGGGAGAGCCCTTAAGGCTTAGAGCCTGGGGATGATTGCACATCAGGATAGGCTCACTGTGAATCTGGTGAGGACATCCTGGAACTGGAGACCACAAGTGGGCAGTCACCTCTTTTAGTAGAAGTCCTCAAACTCCCCAAGGGGGCAGGGGGACACTGGCCAGAGAGATCTGCTGCATCTCTCCAAACCCAGAGGCCACTGTGGGGCATTTATTTCCTGGATGACATGTCCTCAAGTCTGTAGTCTCAGGAAGCACTCCCATCACCCCAGAAAACACAGAACCAGAGCTCCAGAGCCTGTCTGAAAGTCAAGGGTTTCTTGGAATCATTAGTGTAAAACAGTGATTCTTATTCTCTCTCTCTCTCTCTTTGCACTGGGAATTGAACCCAGGGGCACTCTACCTACCATTGGGCTATACCCCCAAACCCTTTTATTTTTAATTTTAAGACAGGGTCTTTCTAAGTACCAGACTGGACTCAAATCCATGATCCTCCTGCCTCAACCTCCTAAGTAGCTGGGATAAGAGGCGTACACGACTGTGCCTGGATTGGAAATGCTAATTCTTACAGTCAGAACCTGGGATGAGGCTCAGCTGCGTCCATTTCAACAAGGCTTCTGGGTGATTCTGATGCACACCAAAGTGTCCATCTGTCTATTTGGAAGAACTCTACCTACACACACCTGGCTCTAACTATATTGGGGAGATGAACTTTCTTTCTCTGCCTCTGTAGTTAAGCAACCAACTTCTCTTATTAGAACCCCCTCCCTGCTTCATAGAATGGCTACTACTTTCCCCAGGCTACAGCCAAGCTTGCCAGGAGTGTCTCATGTACCCCCTGAGCTCAGGAGTCGTTAAGGAGTCATTAGGTGTTGACAGCCTGAAGGAACCCAATTTTCCTCTGTAGGGTGAACCTTGAGGGAGGGAGATTGGGAACCCTGGCTATAAAGGACAGATGGGGAGGGTCCAGGCAGATGGAGATTACACACTGAGCTGGAAAGGTGTTGGATCCTGGGCAGGCTGGTACCCATGTCCTTAGGCCATGATGCAGGAACTAAATGCCATGGAATGTTCAAGGCTGGGCTGGTTTCACACCTTGATTAGAATCTTGTGTCACCACTGCCCACTGCCTATATTATTGCTGCCAAGAGCATGCCCTATTCTGAACTATTCTGAATCCTGGGAAGGGAGACTATTGGCAGCAGGCTCAGGGCTCTGGCCTACAGGCTGGGCAAAGTGCCCATCATCCCTCAGCAGCCCTGTGTTTTCCACCTTCACCTCTCATCCTGTTCTTCATGGGTCCCCCAAAGAACTAAGCTCACCAAGCCCTTTCTATTGGGTGACAGGTGTCTTGGCGGACCGTGTCCTGGGGCCTTGGGCTACAGTTTGCACTCGGACTCTTTGTCATCAGAACCGAACCAGGATTTGTAGCATTCCAGTGGCTGGGCGATCAGATTCAGGTATATACAGGGGGCCCGGCTGTTTAGAGTGCCTTAGGTTATCAGGGAATGGGGGAGAAGCCACTTTGTTGTGGGGAAAGGTGGGCAGGGAGGCCATAGAGATAGTTTGGGACCAGGTGGGCAGGTGTGGACTGAGACTCCAGGCTGGGGGCCAAAAGGGCAGGTGTTGCTTCCCTCAGGCTGGAATCTCTGACTGGAAAGACATGACAGTCCTTTCAGAGACTGGGTCTGATATGGAAGACAGTCCCAGACAGGGAGATTCTTAGGGTGCCTGGACACCATGGTGTGCAGCCTGCAGAGGTCACCTGTGACTCAGAACTTAAAATAGTTAAAATTGCTTAAAAGACAAAACTGCAAATTATTTGCTCTGTGTGTGTGCGTGCACGTGCACGTGCACATGTGTGCTTAAATTAAAGTTTATTCAAGTCATAATTTTTGTGTGTGTGGAACTGGGGATTCACCCCAGCCCTCACACATGCAAGGTGAGCACTCTCCATGAGCTACATCCTCAGACCTTTCTTTTTATTTCTTGAGTTAGGGCCTCACTAAATGGCCTCAAACTTTCGATCCTCCCACCTCGGTCTCCCAAGTAGCTGGTATTATGGCACCTGACTGATGTTATAATTTTTCATTCATTTTTTACCGAGGCAAAATATACATATTAAAAAACCTTGCCATTTAAAGTCTAAATGATTGGGGACACAAAGTCAAACTTCTGCTCACCCTCCTATTGCCAGCTCAGATGTCCCCATGCTCTGTGTGGGATGGAGCCAGGGATTTTCCTCCTGGCTTCACTGATGGCACGTTTGTGGATACTACAGAGGAAAAAGCTAAGAGTTGCTGCTCTGGTCATGTCCCCTTTTTATTTTATTTTGTTTCTTTGTGGTTCTAGGGATTGAACCCAAGGGCAGTCTACCACTGAGCTACATCCTAGTCCTTTTTGATTTTTATTGTGAGACAAAGCTTTGTTAAGTTGCCCACACTGGCCTCAAACTTGCAATCCTACTGTCTCAGCTTCCCTAGTAGCACATCCATATTTTATAGATGGGACTATTAAGTCCTGGATAAGAGAAGTGACTTGTCCCTGCAATCTCAATGCCAGATCTCCTGCAAAATTGAGCATGGACTCCCACATTAAGGCCACCAGCCTGGGGTGGAGACAGGATGTGGGGGAGGCTATGCCATTGGCTGTCAGCGGACCTCTCAGGCACAAAAGACACTCCCTTTAACAGCCTTCTCCACATGACTCTAGGTATTCCTTCCTCCATCACCTCTTCTTTAATGTTTTAACAACTCTCAGGGTATTTCTTTAACATTGACTGAAAAGTATCTCTTCTTCAGAACATGGTCTGAAAGAACAAGTGCCCATGATTGTCACTTTAGTGTCTGTTGCCAGGCAGTGTCCCACCCCTGACAGGGGCCAGGGGTGGGGAGTCAGAGGCTGTGTTCCTGTGTTTCAGGGCCAACCTGCCTGGGCCAGGAGGACCTGTGGCCTTGGCATCGTCTCTCACAGGTGCAGGGGCCAGGCCTCTGCTCACCTCAGCCTGGGTCTCTACCTACAGTTCCCTGCCTCCTCTCTTCGTAGTCTCACCCCATGTTTTCGTTGGTTTTTTCCTTTCAGGTCTTCCTGAGCTACACTGAGGCCGGCTCTAGCTTCGTGTTCGGGGAGGCTCTGATCAAGGATGTCTATGCCTTTCAGGTCAGCCTGATTCTTGGTCCAAGAGGTACTGGCAGCTGCTGCCCAGGTCTCCAGCTAGTGGGGAGCCTGAACCAGCTGGGCAGGGCCAGGCTGAGAGCAGAGGGCACGGCCCGGGCACAGAGGGTTCACATGGGCACAGGCTGATTCTTAGAAAGTTAATGAAGCTTCAGCTCCCAGGTCCGGGAAGGGCCCAGCAGTGCATCTACCTGGTGGTGTTTTTGCTCTGCTTTGTTAAATTTAGGGAAGTCAGCTATTTCTGCATGCTTTTCCTTAAAGATGAACAGGCAACAAAATTGCTGGGAGGCTGATTACAAGAAGAGTGGTAGGGGGCATGGGATGGCTCCTGTTGAGACCTTAGCCTCTGACATGCTGCAGGGACTCTGGGCCTAAAAGGAACAATTTCCAAAGTCTCAAGGTATTCTTCTCAGGGTATTCTCCCGTCAAGGCCCTCACAATCCACCTCCGCCAGGAAGCTGTTCTTAGTTCAGCTCCAAACTGTAGCTCCCTCCTTTCCAGCCTCCTTCCCCCAACCAGCGCCATCTCCCTCTTTCCAGCAAACGTTTACTGTGCTTCTACTGTTGTACAATTTTTTTTCCTGTACTGGGGATTGAAGCCAGGGGTGCTCTACTGCTGAACTACATTCCTAGTCCTTTTTATTTTTTATTTTGAGACAATGTTGTGCCAAGTTTCCAAGGCTAGCCTCAAACTTGTATTTTTCTTACCTCAGTCTCGCAAGTTGCTGGGACTACAGGAGTGAGCCACTGCACACATACTCTTCAAGCCCCGAAATACCTTGTTTAGTAAGGACTCTAGTATTATCCTCATCTGCCTCACACCCAAATAGTCTAGAGACCCCTAGGCTCACTCCACACTTAAACTCCACTTCCAAATGCCAAGGAGACAAACAGAGAGCCCTGGGGCCCTGTTCACTTAGTACCTGGCCCCAGTTTTCTGCCACCAATGACATGGTACCACAGAGGAAACTTGTTGCTGTCCACCAGGCATGTCCTGGACCACTACCCTTGTGGAGGGATACCTCATGTGTAGGTTCTAGAGGTTTCTGCTTTTTATCATTATTCTGGTCACTGTTCCCAGAGCCTCTCCACTCTGGTGGGAGTGTTGGTCCCAGGAAGCTTACAGCATAAGGCATGGACTTGACCACAGACTTGAGTCAGGTGAAGTCCAGACCCTCCTGAGCAGTGCTGACCCTGACCTCTGCTGGGTCCCCCTTGAAGCCTTGGTGTTGCTGGGCCAGCAGACTCTCTGAGGAACATCCAGTTCATTCAAGGAGTTTTAATCATGCCAGCCCTAAGAGGAAAGGGAGGGGGCCAGGTTTCCATCTTCTCAGGAGTCTTTTTGTCTCTTATACACATTTGCCTGTCATGTTTTCTGAGGCCAGTTCTGTACAAGAAAGGTATATAGGTCATCAACAGAGGTCCCTTAGACACTATTCCCCTGGGGCAGTGTGGGCTTCTCCCTTTACATCTGCATAGTCAAGGAGCAGGCCAACCAAGCTTCCAGGAAGAGCAGTGAAGAGCTGCTTCGCGGTGACTTCCAGCAGTTTCACAGATTTCAAAAGACACATATTCTACAGTTTAAGGCATGGTACCTTGCTTCTCTACCCTTGTGCTCTTTTTTTTTTCTTTTTCTTTCTTTCTTTCTCTGTGTGTGTGTGTGTGTGTGTTCCATATAGCCAACTTCTCCCAGATGGGCCACAATTTCTTTGTGACTATGTAACCTTGAGTAGCTTTTTCTGCGGTCCAAAACCAGAGCTGAGATCTTTCTTCACCCTCCCCAGAGGGAGCCAGAACTTCCCAGCCTTCTAGGTCCAAGAGCTGCACACAGGATTTGAAGCAAAATTCAGAGTTATTATAAACCATTTTTGTCCTCCACTGTACTTGATATCTTGGTGGAACAGAGAAGAAAAACTTAGGGAAAAGGGTAAGGGTATAGAAAGGGAATTTGTGCCAGACCTTCATTTCACCCTCACAACAAGCCTGCAGGGAAAATACCATTATCTCCCTTTTACAGAGGGGGATTCTGACATTCATAGTGACTTTTACTTGTACAAGATCACAAAACTAGTGAGGGTTGGAGTCAAGAAAGGAACCCAGGTTCAGCACTCTTGCTTATTAGCTTCTGTGCCCTGATATCAGAGCCCTTTAGGTAGTGGTTAACAAAGAGGCCTTGACCTGAGGACATTTGGGTTTTTTCCCCCTGGCTTAAAAGAAATAGTATTCCTTCAGACTACTCAGTTACAAGTGACAGAAATCCATTTGCAACTCACTTTAGATGGAGGAGGAGTACGGACTGTCTCTTGCAGGGCAAGGTGGAGCTGGTGAAAGCCAGAACCAGGGTCCCAGGGTTGCCAGAATCTCTGCTTATCCCTGGGTGTCAACCTTATTCTCTCAGACTGGATGTGCTACTAACCCCCAAGCTCGCATTCTCACAGCTCATCCCCAAGGATGGGAGCAACTGCCAGCTTGTTAGACAAGTCCTAGGGCAGGATTCTCATTGGTCTGACTCAGATCATGTGACCACCCTTGGACCAATCCACTGAGGCAGGGCCTAGGAATACTGCAGTTGGAGCAGTTAGTTGAAGCAATTAGTTGAAGCAGGGCAGGGCACATCCAGTTGAGGGAGCTCTCCCTCACACTGTAAACAGAAATCGGTGGCATCATGTTCTTCTTCCAAATACAGAGGCACCCTTATTAGTAAAAATGGTCATTTGAAAACATATTCATGGTAGCCAAAAGACTTTGAGATTTGATGTTAAGTTAAGAGAGAAATAACAGGGGCTGGAGCAATGGCTCAGTGGTTACAGCACTTGCCAGGTATGCACAAGGATGCAGGTTCAAACCTCAGCACCACGCACACAATGAAGTGTTAGAGCAATGGAAGCCACATGAAAAACTAAGTAAAATTAATTTTCTCTTTGTTTCTCTCTCTCACTGTCCCTTTCTCTTAGAGAGAGAGAAAGAGAGAGAGAGAGAGAGAGAGAGGTTAATAAGTGAGGTGAGTTTATCATTAATCAGTCTATTTTGCTTTCAAACATTAGCAATTTCCTGCACAAATTCCTAGCCAGTGTATTGGCCAGTGGCATCCTTAACAATGCTAGACCAGATGAAAGAGGTCTTATGACAAATACTACTCTCTGCCCACAAAATTGTCTTTCTTACCATGGTCACTAATCTCGAAATTTCATATTCATTCATTCATATTCCCCCTCTCTCTCTCTCTCTCTCTCACATACACATACACACACACACACACACACACACACACACACTTTCCAAGCTTGGAACTTGCCCTCAGTTGGGGATGGCTCTGTAGAGTATTGAGTTGAATGAAAAACTCAAGAATTTTCCATCTGTTCTTCTCATGAATTATGTAGATCTAGTACAAGACCTTTGGCAAACTTCAGCCTGAGGGAGTCCGGAAACTCACTCAGACTATCAGACTTAAGCTGCTTGCTAGGGTCCGTTGGTTCAGCAGATGTATTCTCCAAGAATGAGTCATTTTGTGGGACTTCTCCCTTCAACCTACCCTGGGCCTGGAGTCCAGCATTGTCAACATGGTAGAATTAGCTTGGCTCCATTTCCTTTCTAATGACTTTCCATCCTCCTGACCCCTACCCAAAGCCCCTGCATCCTTCTTGTGCCTGCTGACAAAGGAACATACCCACTCATTCTCTCATTCTCCTCCAGCCTCTGAAACATGCTCCCACCTACTGAGCTTAGCAATGCTGCTCAATGCTGTCTCTGAGGAGCCCCTAGGGTGAAGTAAAATGTTTTCTTCTGCTCAGAGTTTCAGTGTGTTTGCCTGCTCCCCAGTGGCCAGCAATGCCAAATTTTGTACACACACAAAAAGATCACATAAGCTATGGATTGAAAAGTGCCTCTGAATTTGGTGATTAAAGGTTGCCAGCAACCCTAGTGAGCATGGTTTTCAAAGAGAGTGAAAAGTGAGTGGAGGCTGGAGCAGGACAGCTGAAAGTAGGGATATGGGACAATTGAGTTGAGAGAGCTCTGTTGAGAATGTGGCACTCAGGCAGATAGCATGAGGGGGCAGAGAGGAGAGATCATCCTGGGCACAAAGAGGAAATTGAGAGGTATGTACAATGGACAGCAGCCATCCAGTTTATCTGGACCTGGAACCCTGCTCAACTCCACAGCTGCAAATGCCCTAAGCATACTGTTTACCCATCCCAAAGGAAGAACTTGGAGGACACAGTGGAGAGGTTTTGGACACTATTATTCGTTCAGTCCTCGGCAGTGTTGGACCAGGGTACAATGAAGGGCTGTCAGTGCCTACCAGCATGAGGAATATATAGGATAGGTTGCATGCCGATTGAGCAGGTGGATTTCCTCATGTGTTTTATGAGTACTCTATTTTACTTTACAACCGGGGTCAGTCTCTTTAGATCCTTTTCTTAAGGTTGGAAATCAGTGGCCAACTCCTTCTCTCCATTTTCTTCATTATCACTTTCTTTAGAGTCCTTCTTATCTCATTGAAAGCTTTCCTTAGAACTGATTAGTGTTTAACCCAAAACTCCACCCATTTACTGCTTCATAAACTCTTTAATATCCCTCATAATCTCAGACTGTCCCATCTCTTCCGCATAACCCTTGAGATAGGGCTCCAGAAGCACATTTCATCCATATGCCACAATAGGAGTACAAAGAGCAAGAACACGTCAGCAAGCATGCTCAGGTAATTAAGATAGCATTAATTTGTTTAGACACTGGAGTTAAAGCAGGAGACGGACCGTGTTCTAGTCCAGTTCTATTTTATTCAAGTCTATCCCATCTCAATTGTGAGTTGGGCTACCCAGGAAGTCCTTGTGCTGAAGTCACAGGGAGTTCTGAGCAGATCCAACAGTCAATCTGGTTGGCATAATGTGTAGCTTCCATTACTCAGTCCAGGAGTAGGTTACTTGTTGCTAACCTATGGAGAATATGATAAATTTTTAACAGGTACTAATAATGGCACATCAGCTCCACTATACAGGATACTATCTGATCTTGTGTTAGTAAAGTAGACTGCACAGTAGGCTTGCCCCAGCAGATGCACCATACCAAGCTATCTGTTTGCACTTCAGAGGTATAGAAAGAATAAGACACCTTGGAAATATATAACTGTCTTAAACTGTTACAAAGTGTTCCTCAGGTGATGACATCCAAGGGTAGCATCACCTGTACTTGTGAGGGCCAGGTTCCCAACACAGTAGGCCTCACTTGTAAATTTAGACATTCTCCCTCCCCCACAAGGGGTCATTAAGACAAACCACTGTGGGCTTACTTGTATGGTCCATGATCAACTAAGGTGCCTTGTCTCCATTGTGATATCTTGAGAAGCTGCAGCAGTAAGTTGTTACTTGTGTCCCAGATTGGTTTAAGAAAATACTTGGTGAAAGTGCCTTTATCTATAACCATAAGGCTGGCAGCCATGGGTGAGATAACATACAAATGGCTGCAGGCCACTGATGTCTGGATTTCTCATTTAGTATCCTCTGTGTCTCAGCCATACCAGCAGCCCACGGCTGTATAGAAATACTATCAATCCTTAAGTCTTGTTTCAGCAGCCCATTCATTCTTTCAATTAACCCAGCTCCTGTTGGCTTGTACGGCAGGTGGAAGATCCATAATATGTCCTGGTCTTGAGCTCAGTGTAGCCTGTGAAATGCATTCCTTGGTCACTCTATTACCTTCTGTGTGCCATACATAGTACTCAGCCGGATCAGTCCCTTAATAATTGCCTTCTGATTGGCTCTTTTGCTGGGATAGACTTGCATCAAGCCTGTAACTGTGTCCACACAAGCCAATGAATATTTAGCTTCTTCTGGTAATGGGAGAGCAACAATGCAGTCTATATGCCATCACTGAAGAGGGTTATCATCTTGCTTGATATGCCCTTTGGTGGCATTTATTCATCATGTGTAACACTGAGAGCAGACAAGACAGTTCAGGAATGCAGCAACAACATCAGAATGTTTATAGGCAGCCCTCAGAGTGTTACAGCTCCCCAAACATTCTTTTGACCTGTATGCTTTAATATACAATTAATTAATTAATCCATCATTCTTTTGCTGGGGTTTCCTCCAGCCATCTTATCTTTGCCAACTGTACAACCTTGCCTGGCGCTTCTCTGGTGATGGGCTTTGTAGCAAGAAGAGGGCAGCATAAGTAGTGCACAGTTGTTTTTCCAACAAGCTTTAACTTTCTTCTGCCCCCTTCCATAACTGTAACACAAATCCACTGGGGGTCTTATGTCCCTTAATCTGCTGCCATAAGCCCCATCCAGAGCCATCTGGAGTGACATGGATGGTAAGTTCAGTAGGTTTCCATGTGCCTAGTGTCCTAAGGACTTGTGTCTGTTTTACTGTCCATCTGGCCTGATTAAAAGCCTCAGTATGCAGGTCAGGCCAGTTCCACATTGCACCCCTCCTTCTCAAATTATAGAGGGACCTTAATAACTAAGCCAAATGAGGGATGAAAGTCCCCCAATAACCCAACAATCTCACATATTCTTGTATTTGCTTTACTGCGTTAGTGTTGTGGGATCCAATTATTGATGCATAGTGAGACCACCAGAGACCAGAGAAGAAAAAGAGAAAAGTTTATTTTGGGGAGAGAGAAGGAACAGAAAAGAGAAGAAACAGGCTGGTGGCACCAGGGCCACTGCTCCAAAGCAAAGTTTGGGGAGAGCAGCAGCCCCGAGTGACTCAAGTAGGCTGTTTTTAAAGGAAAATTTTGGCAGGCTTACAAACAGGCTTATAAAAAGGGTCTTTCTCCAAGAAATGCAGACAACAAGTTTTAGTTTATGTGTTACAAATTGTACCTGGTGGGCTAGCACGGCTGGCTAGGCAGGGAGCTGAACTCTCCATATCTGAAACTGGCAGCTCCAGAGGACTGCTCCACAGAGACAGTCACAATGACCTTGACTATTTCTGTCCATTTACCACAGAACAATTAAAGGATTTTATTTCCATACATTTTGGCATGCTCAATTTTAACAAATATATTTGTTTTATATCAGAGGGTCTCTACCCTTTTACATTAGGAAATGGAAATGCCTGAACTTTATCTATCACAGCCTGAGGTATAACCTTCATCTTATCCAACCAAATACCACAAGCTAGGACCCTGCATTTTGTTGGAGTTTATGGCACATCCTCTTCCTTGCAAATGAGTCAAAAGCATGGGGGTAGCCTTGGTGAGCACTGAAAAAGAAGCAAATGTGATCATTATGTAAACATTTTAACAACTGGAGGTGGGCACCAGGTTTGTTATCATACGACACACGGTGGGGCACAACCGACATCGGCCTTCCCACTTGAAGATCAATAGGGCTTGACTCTCCAGGACTTTATCTCTGATAAAGAAGGCATTAGTGGGGGCTGGAGTGGTGGCTTAGCGGTTTCAGCGCTTGCCTGGCAAGCACGGGGACCCAGGTTCAAACCCCAGCACCATGTACACAGCTGAGTGTTGGAGCAACTAAGGCCATGTGAAAAACTCAATAAAGTTGTTTCTCTCTTTCTCTGTCTCTCTCACTGTCCCTCTCTCTTTAAAAAAAAAAAAAAAAAAAAGAAGGCATTAGTGGCTAGGTGGTTACGGCACTTGCCTAGCATGTGCGAGAACGCAGGTTGGAAAACCAGCACCACGTACACAAGGAAGTGTCAGACTAATGAAAGCCACATGAAAAACTAAAATAAAATTGGTTCTCTTTGGAGCTGGAGCAGTGGCTCAGAAGTTAAGGCATTTGCCTGGCATGCACAAGGACCCAGGTTCAAACACCTGCACCACATATACAACAAAGTGTCAGGGCAATGAAAACCACATTAAAAACTAAATAAAAGTTGATTCTCCCTCACTCATTGTCCCTCTCTCTCTTAAAAAAGAAATCGATTCTTTCTCTCACTGTCCCTCTTTTTCTCTCTTTACATTAAAAAAAAGGAAGGCATTAACAAGGTCCAGCACTCAGTGATACATTCCAAATTGAGTACTTGGCTCTTCTAGAATAATGCATAAAGTGGTGAGACCACCTTATTTAATTTTCTATAATCCACTGTCATGTGCCAAATTCCATCCTGCTTTCTTATTGGCTATGCAGGAGAGTTAAAGGCACTGTGGGTTGGGCGAATTATGTTTGTTTACTTTAGCCAGTTTATATATGGTCTCCATTATCTATTTTTTTAAATTTTTTTATTAGTGAATTATAGTTGTACATAATTCATTATCTCTTTTTTTTAAATAGAGAGGGACAGTGAGAGAGAGAGAGAGAGAGAGAATCAATTTTTGTTCAGTTTTTCATGTGCCTTTTGTTGCTCTGAGACTTCGTTGTGTACATGGTGCTGGGGTTCGAACTCTCATACTCCCACATGCTGGGCAAGCTCCAGCCCCAATCCATTATCTCTTGATGGCCACTGATATTGTTTGGTGGCAACAATTTAGCAAGCAGAACAATGGGGGAGGGGTGTTTAGTTATTGACTTTACAATGGACACACACTTAATTTCTGTTTGCAGCAACACAAACTACTTCCCTGTGGTGATTTGTAGGCATTTATCCCACAAGATATCAATGCTTATATATTCAGGCATGGAGGCCAAGAACACTGGGTAGAGGATGGGTGGCAGGTGTCCAAACTGCAAAGTTAGTGGACTCTCGCTGTCCCCTCCTGCCAAATTCATCAACATCAGTTAATCTGCCTGAGAATTTATCAAGATTACCATATATCAATGCGCACTCAGCTCCTATGTCCACCAATGCTACTACTCTCTGTATGTATATGTATGTGTGTGTGTGTGTGTGTGTGTGTGTGTGTGTGTGTGTATTATACCAGGAATTGAAACCATAGGGCACTCAACCCCCGAGCCATGTCCGCAGCCCCATTTTATTTTTTATTTTGAGACAGGATCTCACTAAGGTGCTTAGGGCTGAAGTTGCTGAGGCTGGCTTTGAACTTGCAATCCTCCTGCCTCAGTCTACATAGCCGCTGGGATTACAAGCATGTGCCACTATGCCCAGACCAATGTATTGCCAATTCTACATACAGAATTGTCCAGAGTCATAGCTTGAATCTCTGAACCTTGACCTTTTCCATAGTTATTCCACACCCCAGGGCTCAAAGACTCCTCCGGGGGTGTCATGGTCTCTGGGCTCTGCTTTCACTACATCCCCTACGAGAAGAGGCTTGTCTTTGTTTACTGTTCTGGCTGTCTCTCCTTTCTTTTCCTTATAGACCGGTAATGGCTAAAGCCTCCTGTTCTTTGGCAATTGCTTCCATAACTGCACCAGGGTGGCATTGGGATGTTTATCTATTTTCCTTTCATCTACTGCTGCTATTAAGTCCACCAATCTGTCTATGGGAGACTTGGAGAGGCCCTTCCTGTTTTCTGCCACAGTCTGTCTCCCCTAAATCTGTCATTAGTTGCCCTACTTGCTGGAAGGACTGCTCTACTAATGGGGATAATGGAGGGGCTACTTGCAACACTACATCTCTCATCCTGGCAGCAAAACTCATTATGTTCTGTCCTGGGAAAGGCTGCACATAAATAGCGTGTTTCATCTCCAGTTCCCACAAACTGCTCTGTAGTTCTGTAGAGGCCCCAGTGTGACTGGGAGTAGGAACAGCTCCTGAATTTGGCCACATGTTGTAAGTGGCAAGAGACAATCGAGCTACTAATGACCCCCATACTTTCATCAGTGGCACTGGGATAAAGTCATGGATGTAACGTAGGGTGAGCAGTTACTGAAGCTATTTTAGAAAATTCTATACCATTCAACATCTATACCATCTGCTTCAATGTCCCACAAGCAGAACGGCCATGTAGTACACTTTGTTTTGTTTTCTGCCTCAACTTGGACCCCAGTTCCACCAGCTCTGCAGGGGGATAGGGTTTCATGGAGGTGTGTAAATCTCTCTGGAGTGGGGAGCAGATCTGAATCTACTCCCTCAGGCTGCTCCTGCTGGGTCTTTAACTTTTGGAACATTACCAGTCTAGCGTCTGTTGTATCTTCATCCTCCACCTCAACTTCTTCTTCTTCTTCTTCTTTTTTTTTTAATAAAGAAAGAGGGACAGGGAGAGAGAGAAACAATTTTTATTTAGTTTTTCATGCAGCTTCCGAGCTTTCATTTCATTTTATGCAGCTTTCGAGCTTGGGGACTTTGTTGTGTATGTGGTGCTGGGGTTTGAACTCGCATCCTCCCACATGGCAGGCAAGCATGTAACCGCGAGCCACCACTCCAGCCTCCCCACCTCCACTTCTGAGTCAAGGGAACTAGTAGACTCCCTGAGTGGATTCCATGTCTGAGGGTGCCAGTTTTCATTAGTCACCAATGCCCTAACACAGATCCTGGGCCCACATTTTCCCCTCAGTTTAGCACAGCGGCAGGCCACGACCTGCAGGTGTTCATCTGTGCTTTCTAAGCATATCCTTGCTGTCCACCTGTGCTAAATGGGCCTCTCCTCTCTTTCTAGTTTTGACCCTTCCCATACTCTGCAGAGCTGAGCCTAAATGGCTAACTCCAGGTGTGTGGCTAACTTTAATGCACACAGCCAGGGCCTCATTTTGTTTGCCTACAATACTTTGGATGCTGCTTCTAACACTTGCAGCACCTCTCTTTGCATTTTCAGGGCATCTCCATACAAACACTCTGGCCCTCACCCCTCCAAAAAGAAAGCCACCTCATACCACATCAAGGTGGTAGTCAGCCTAGGATTTCCCCATCCCCCACAGACTTCATGCCCTTTCCCAGATCTGACCCACTTTGGGATCCTTTCCAACTATGCCAGTTGTTCAACCCCAAGGCTACAAACGCCCCAAGCATATTGTTTACCCATCCCAAAGGAAGGACTTGAAGGACACAATGGATATTTTATTACTTGCTTGCTCCTCACAGTGGCTGTCTGGGATACAGTGGAGGGCCGTGCCATGCCTGCAAGCATAGGAGAGGTTGCCTGACCACTGCACAGGTGAATTTCCTCATGTTTTATGAGTACATTACTTTATAACCAGGGTCATTCGGTTTGAATCTTCACCTAAGGATTGGAGATAAATGACCAGCTCCCCCCTCTCCTTTTCCTACATTATCACATTCTTTTAGAGTCCTTCTTATCTCCCTACAAGCTTTCCTAGGCACTGACCAGTGTTTAATCCAGCAAGCCTTGGCTGATTTTTGGTCATGATGGTGCTGTGGACATTGCTACGGTCTCTGAGCGGCCTTCCAACTTTGGGTTTCTGTGGTTCCTTGTGGTCTGGGACTGGTGAAGGCACTGTCTACAAGTGATTAGGTCTGGGGACATGGAGGTTTGTCCATACAGTCTTAGGAAGTCATCATTGAGAGCCTTGGTTCAGCTCCCTTCAGGGAAAGGAGTGAGCCCCATGTCCTCTGGGCTTAGCCCTGCTCCAGGCCAAGAGATGAAGTTTGCTCAGAGAGCATGTGGTCTGTACTCTAGAGCAGGCCTCTCAGAGGATGGTGTCCAGACCAGTAGCACAGGAGACTAGGAAAGACCCAAATCTCAGGCCCTGCCCTAAACTTACTGAATCTGAAATTCTAGGGATGAGAATCAAAATATGCATTTCTAACAAATCCTCAGATGGCCACACTCTGAGCACCCACCACTGGCCTGGAAGAGCCAGGAGTGATGTTTTGCTTGAGTTAAGGTATTAGCAGGACCCACCTACAAAGCCATTGTCAGGACTTATTTGCCTCTTCCTTGAAGGGATTGTTATAGTCTATCCAGGATGCTATAATAAAAACACAGACTGGGTGGCTTATAAACAACATAAATTTATTCCTCACAGTTCTGGAAGCTGGAAATGAGATTAGGGGGTCAGAATGGGTGAGTCCCATTGAGGGCCCTTTTCTTGGTCATAATGGTTGTTTTTTCCCTGTGTCCTCACATGGAGGAAGGGCGAGGGAGCTCTCTGAGACCTCTTTTATGAGGACATTAATCCCATTCATGAGGGCTCCACTCTCATTATCTAATCACTTCCCAAAAGCTCTTCTTAATACCATTCTTGGGGATTAGGTTTCAACATATGAATCTGCAGGGGAAAGAGGGCAGATGACAACATTCGGTCTACAGCAGAGACACAGGCTGCCCCTGAAGATAGAAGAACAAACTCTACTGTGGGAAAACTCTTTAGGGTAACTGAGGACAGGAGAAACCTGCCTGGTGACCAGGAGATCTCGCCCCTTTTCAGGTGTGTGTATTTGGGAAGTAGCCCTCACCTCAGAGCCTCAGTGTGCACATTTGTGAATAGACAGTTACATCTGCCTCAGTGGCTCTGAGGATCAGTGAGTCACCACACTTTGGTTTCTTGGCACATAGTAGGTCTCCATAGTAGGCATAGTAGAACTTGTTGGCACTTCTCTCATCCTTCCATGGCAACTCTGCCTTGAGTTGCCTGTTCTTCTGTCATCTCATGCACTGCAGGTCCCAAAGGTGTTTCCTGGGCTGTGAGATCATATTAGCCACAGGGACCTTATTTAGAATTAAATACCCCCCCCTTAGAAAATTGAAGGGTCACTTCTCTTCCATGTCCTTTTCCTCCCTAGATAGTCACCACTTAATCCAAAACACAGCTTCCCTTCCACCAAAAATCTCCTTCATCCAGATAAAATATATCCGTTGGTCCTAAATCTGGATTCAAGTCCTGCCACCCTGGGTACCTCCTTCCTGGCTTGTGTCTGTCCCTGCAGCCCTGCCAGCTGCCTTGCTTTCCCTCACATGACCAACTAGATGGGCAGTCTAGACAGTACGTGATCCTCTGTGCATCTCACTCCTAGGAGAGCAGAATGATGTCATCCCCCGTGCTGGGGGTGCTTCTAGCCCTAGGCAGTGAGGAGTCACAGGGCTGGAAAAGGATTTTTGGAGTCAGCGCATGTGTTCCCTGTCAGGTGACATCCCCAGCTGCAGTGAAGTTGGTGACAGATGCAAAGTAAAACAAGTCCAGATAAAACCTGTGGAGTTCTGGGAAAGCAGAGAGGAGACCCCCCTAGCAGGGCTTGCTTCTCATCTCTAGCTCAGTCAGAGGGTCTGGGGCAGAATCTCTGCTCTCACCAGGGACCTTCCTGGTATCCCCTCTTTTTTTGTGTTGTACTGGGTATTGAACCCAGAGGTGCTCTATCACTGAGCTACATCCCCAGCCCTTTTATTTATTCATTTTTAAATTTTAAGACAGGGTCTTACTAAATTGCTGAAGCCAGCCTCAAACTTGCAATCTTCCTTCCTCAGCCTCCTGAGTCACTGGGATGACAGGCACGTACCACCATGTCCCACTTCCATTCATTTTGAATGAGAGTCTAAATTTGATTGCTGAAGACTCTGTTTTCTTCAAAATCAAAACCAATAGGTCCTTGATCCTCACCTGCTTCTAGCCAGGCCTCCGGGTCTTGAAAGGGCTGCCTGTCCTGTTTCTGTGCCTTTTATTCCCTTCCCTCTTTAGATGTCCCCATCCCTCTTCTGATACTGCTTACACATAGGTTGCCAGAGACCCCCAAATTGGTGCCCACAGTCCACCTCAGGCTTTATCATACCAGGGCTCTGAGGCACCCCCATAGCTGGATCTCCCTTTGCTTGCATCACATCCCTCTTTGGTTGTCTTCCAACCTCTGGCTATTTCCCCTCCTGCCTTTCTTACCCTCTGATAATGCTGACCCCAAGGACCTGTCCTTATCCCCTGCTTTGCTCACTGCATCCACCCCATCATCTCACCCTTCACTTTTTATGGATAAATCCCAAACCCCACCTGACCAGGATCTCCCCTCTTAGCTCTTAACCCTTTTATCTAGCAGTCCACTTGCTGTTCCACTCGGATGTTTCATTAAAATCTCAAACCCACCAAGTCCAAAACTGATCTTCCCCAGACCTCACCTCTGCCTTTGCCCTCTGATTTGAGAAATATCCACCTGCTATAGAAAATTATAGGAACAGATGGAAAATCCAGAAATTGAGAGAAAAAGACAACAAAATTCCCAGCACACAGATGTAAGTCCTTTGATTATTGGAGAACACTTTCTTCCAGGCTTCTTGTACATTTGTAATATTCCAATTTTCCAACTTAACATTTTTGCACAAGAATATTCCCACATTATTACCAATTCTATATGACCCTACAATTAATTAACAACTGTTTGGAAGATAACACATGAGTAGACAAAAGGTAAAAACCAAGCTCTGCACCTCCCCAAAGGGCCCACTTACCTCCGCAAGGTACCTGACATCACTGGTCACATTCATGTCTCTGTCGTGATGTCCCAAGCCATACAAGAGGCCTTTTAACCCGTGTAATAGCATAGCATACACCCTGTTGTACACCTTCCCTTTCCTCACTTAACCTATCTTGGAAATCGGTCCACAAATTTCCAAAGAGAGCTTCCTCATTCTTGTTTCCTTACTAAGTGCACCATTGTGTGGTCATACCACAGGTTATTAAATGAGTCCTCTGTCTTTGAGATATGAAAGTTTTTGCCAGTCTGCCATTAAAAATGAGACCACAGTAAGAAAGCACTGGGTGGGGCCACGGGCCTGGAATGAAAGGAACAAATCTGAGGGAATTTTGAAGGAAGAAGTAGTTACTCTTGGAGTAAATGAGAAACATGTTAAGGAGGGTAGTAGGAAACCAGGTGACAGGATGGGGTGCTGGATGCAGGTCCAGGATGAGTCTATTCTGAGCTTGTTGGCACTGAGTGGAGGTGGAACAGCAGAATGCATTGGCCCAAAGTGTGTGTGTGGAAGGGGGGGGTGATAAAGAGTTATAGGCCAGGCTTTGAGCTCCTGGAGGAGGGACATCATGCAGGTGCTAGGTGCCAAGTCAGCTCCTAATCTAACCTTCAGAACAACCCTGAGAAGTGAGCATTTTATCCTCATTCTGGAGGTTAAAAATGCTAGTGATCCAGTGATATGCTCTACCCCTACTCCCAGCACACACAGGCCTGTCATGAGGAGAGAGGAAGTGGTAGCCTGGTGGATGGTCGCTGCTGAGAGAATAGAGAGGCCCCATATGCATAACATCTGGGGTTTCCTGCACTGAAATCGGAGCTTCTTCCCTGGACCTTCAGGCCTCTGAGTGACAAGCCTTGCATGGAGTGGGTTGCTGGGCCTTGCCTGACATTTGCCGCTTGCCTGCCACTAACCTCCCACTACCCTGGGGTGCTGTGCTTTCCTCTCCTGGCAGGTGTTGCCCATCATTGTTTTCTTCAGCTGTGTCATGTCAGTTCTCTACTATCTGGGTCTCATGCAGTGGATAATCTTGAAGGTGAGTACTCTACACCGTGGCCTGGGCTCTCACACAGTCGCCAGCTCCCAGGGTCCACATGTTCCCAAATCCTTTGCTCTGAGGTCTATACCTTCCCAGAATCCACTGTTTCCACAGTGCCACATTCCCTCAGAACCTACTTCTAACCAAACATCTTGCACAAGACCTCTTGTTATGTTACTAAGGAGAAATGGCACCCAGATGCAACGTGGTTTCCATGGGAGGGAGGGTTGTAGTCTTTAGGCTACACTGAGGTGTTAGGGGGAAAAGTAACTTATGCCAAAACAATCTTGAGCAGATTAGGGATGTAGTTCAGTGGTATAGTACTTGCCAGGCATGAGGGAGGCCCTAGGTTCCATCCCCAGCACGCACACACGCACACACACACAAATTTCTTGAGAGACTGTAACAGTGAGCCACATTGAACAGACTTAGCTTGTATAAATGTCGAATTCTGTGCTTATGTTCATAAAATCTGCTGCATAAAACCAGGATGTAGGAGACAACTTTGGAGAGCATTGGACCTGGCAAAAGATTCTGATATTTTAACTGATCAAGCTCATAATAAATCAGCACCATCAGGTGGCTGCCCGGTTTCAAAAACAACCCATGCTTATGTTAAGAGCACACACTGCATAATGTAAGGGAGGTGACTGTCCCCAGACCTGGAGAATCCATTTAACCACAGGACTGGTTCAAATAGAAGTACAAGCAGGCGAGTGAAAGGACTTGAAAACACCCTCCACAGAACAGTGGAAGGGATAAGGAACAATGGGCCTGGAATAGAGGAAGTTAGGGGTAAGAAAGCTGTTTCCAAATACTTACAGGAGAGAGACATGGGAGAGACCAGTAGTGGAGAGAAATTCCAGGGAAACAGACCTCATTTTGTTTGGAAGGAAGAGCTTTCTAATACAGTGCTCTCCAGAGACTTTTCCAAAAAACTCTAGTTCCATAGCTTGTTAATAAATACTACACGGTGGTGCACACCTGTAATCCCAGTGATTTTGGAGGCTGAGGCAAGAGGAACACAAATTCTAGGCCAGCCTAGGTAACTTAGTGAGACCCCTGCCACAAACTAAAATAAAAAGGACTGGGAATGTAGCTCAGTGATAAAGTGCTTGCCTAGCATGTGTGAGGCCCAGAAACTGATTCCCAGCACCATGAATAAAGTAAAATAAAATAAAATAAAAAAGAGGTTCCATCTCTTAATACTGATCACAATGATAATTAAATTTCAACATGAGTTTTCCAGAGGACTTCCAAAGCATATCAGGGCCCTGGGCTGGGTTGGTAGTTAGAAAACTCATAAGACTCTCTGATTCTGGGGCTTGCTAACGTCAGCTGACAAAGAACACCCTGCTTGCTTCTAGATTGCCTGGCTGCTGCAGGTCACCATGGGTACCACGGTCACTGAGACCCTGAGTGTGGCAGGAAACATCTTTGTGAGCCAGGTGGGTACTACTACTTCCCTTAAGAGGGTGGAAGGTCCTGAGTCCACAGAGCTCTGATTGAGTCCACTAAAGAGCCATTTAAATCTGCTCCCAGGGTTACCAAAGGCTGCAGTCCCTAAGCTGCGCTGTATAGGGACTATTCTCTTTGCCTGGCTCATGCCAGAGAGGACCTGCCTGGCACCTCCTGCCACTCTAACCCCAGGCTGTCTTCATCAGCTTAGAAACTCAAATCCTACCTGAGAAAACTGAGGCTCCTGGGATGGGAACGGCTTGGTCAACAACCCACAATATGAGCCAAGACTTAGAAGGTTTTTTCTTTCCTGGCCACTGTTCCTTCTGCTACACCATTTTGTCTCTCCCATCCCTTTCTGAAAACAGAGTTTTGGAAGTTGTTTGTTTGTTTGTTTTTTGTTTTTTTGTTTTGTTTTGAAAGAGAATCAATTTTTTAATATTTTAATTTTTATTTACTTATTTTTTAAAGAGAGAGGGACAGTGAAGGAGAGAAAGAGAGAACCAATTTTATTTAGTTTTTCATGTGGCTTTTGTTGCTCTGACACTTCATTGTGTGTATGGTGTAGGGGTTCAAACCTGTGTCCTCATGCATGCCAGACAAGCACCATAACTGCTGAGTCCCTTACACATGTCATGGGTCCTGAGTCTTTCCAGGCCCAACCCTCCTGAGCCAGGAAGACTCTGGAGGCCATTCCAGGGTCTGTCCTGTCCCATCTCACTAACATTTGGGCCCTCAAGAGACATACTGGCCAAAAGATTCCATATTTGAATAGTTTATGAAATTTTGGAAAATATGTGCACCATTTTTTTTGCTACATTGTGTTTATTTCAAATATTTTTTTTATTTTTAGCCAATTAAGACAGATGTGCTGACAGATAAGTTGTCCCAAACATTCCTTAAGATATTCAAAATAGGGGCTGGAGTGTTTGCTCAATGGTTATGGTGCTTGCCTGGCATGTGCAAGTATGTGAGTTCAAACCCCAGCACCACGTATATCATGAAGTGTTGGAGCAAAGAAAGCCACATGAAAAACTAAATAAAATTCATTCTCTCTCTCTCTTTCTGTCACTGTCCCTCTCTCCTTTAAAAAAAAAAGATGTCTAAAATAGGGCTGGGGATGTAGCTCAGTGGTAGAGCATTTACCTAGCATGTGTGAGGTTCTGGGTTCAATCCTCAGTATATATATATATCTTTTATAAATATATCTTTTATATATATATCTTTTATATATATATAAAAGATACTGAAATACAAAGGCATTTACTTTATAAGAGAGGCTGCAAATGCAATCCATGTTTCTACTGAGAAAATATAAATTGCAGTGAATGTGTCACTGGGTGACATAAAGAGCTCCCAAGATAAATTAACTTTGCACAAGTTGTTGGTCAAGTTGACCTAGATTTCTGCCTTATTTCCTTCAATAGGAGGGGATGGGGAGCTTCAAGGATTACTGGCATAATTTCAACCTGTTAATGTAGCAGCCCTGGGTTCACTTTTCAGTCCAAACTTCTTCCCTGGGGTATTGTACCAGCCCCCATTGCTTTAAATGCTTTTGATTGATTTTTGAGCTACATTGTCCAGGCTGGGCTGAATTTGAGGTCCTCTAACCTCAGTTTCCTAAGTAGCCAGGATTATAGACGTGTTCTACTATGCCCAGCTTTAAATGCTTGAAATGTCTCCCATGTCCTATTCTGGAGCCCTGAACCCTCCCCTGACTTGACTGTCAACTGGTTCCTTTTCCCTCCTCTTGGATATCTCAAATTTAATAGGCTAAGACCTCAATACAGAACCCTTGACTTCCTCTCTTATCACAGCTGTGCCTCTTTCCCTTCTCAGTAAATGCTATCATCTTCTACCTGGTTGTTGAGAGAGAACTCAGAGCCATCCTTCCTTCCTCTGCTTCCCTTGCTCCATGTATTTCATCTGTCAGCAAGTCCTGCATCCACATTGCCCCCTTCCTGCCCTTCTTCCTTGCTATCAGCCCCCCTGGCTCTCTGGACAGTGCAGGTGAAATCCGGCCTCTTCTCTCTGCTTCCATTCCACCCCTCCTTCATACACCTTCCTGAGTGACCCACCAAAAGCACATCTAAGAACAAGTACAGTGGCACACATTTGTAATCTCAGTACCTCAGAGCCTGAGGCAGGGGGATCATAAGTTTGAGGCCATCCTCAGCAACTTAGCAAGACCCTGTCTCAAAATAAAAAACTAAAAAGGGCTGGGGATATAGCTTAGTGGTATAATTGCTAATACTAAAATAAAATAAAGAAAAAGGAAAAGAAAAAAAATCCCACACATGAGAGACAGGGTATGTAGCTCAGTGATAGAGCACTTGCTTAGCTTTCAGGAGGCCCTGGTTTCCATCCACAATACCACAAAAAAAAAAAAAAGTGATCATGTCACCCCCCACCTAAACAAGTCACTGCTTTCCCTGGCTTCCTCTGGTCTCTTCCATCTCCATTTCAAACTAGACCCCCACCACACACACACACACACTGCACAGACACACTGGACTGCTTGGGATTCCTCAAACTTGACAGTATTATTCCTGCCCCAGTGCCTTTGCTGTTCCTTCTGCCTGGAATACTGTGCTGCCAAAGCATACAGCTGACTCCTTCAGATCTCAGCTAACCTTAATCAAATTAAGGACTTCTCAGAGAGGCCTTTGCTGATTATTCAACTTTAAATACCCAATAACCAGCAGGTTTGGTGGCACATTCCACCAGCTACTTGGGAGGTTGAGACAGGAGGATTGCAAGTTCAAGACCAGCCTGAGCAACTTAAAGACCTTTGTTAGGTTGATTCCAGGGAGTTGGGTGAGGCGTCAGGCAACCCACACCCACGTGAAAGGAACAACTAATCAGATGCTGGCAAACAAGCCCCAGTGGCATCTCATAATCACCTGATGATTGATGGGCATTACCAGGCAATCTCTGAAGGACCTCTTCTGCCCACCCCAGATGAAGTCACAGCCCAGCTGGGGCTGGAAAGAGAGGGGTACTCCTTACCTTACCTGCCCTCACTCTGCCGGCCTGGCGAATAAAAAGCTTTGTTTAGCTGCTTTTGGGCCTGACCTTATTCTTACAACCTTCACTCAAAAAGGCTCAGTGGTAGAGAGCTTACTTACCATCATCCCCACTATCATAAATAAATAGGTAGATACCCCTAACCACTAGGCATTCTCTTATTCCACCTCTTTATCTCCATTTATAGTTACATTGTTTATCTACATGACTCCTTACTGATTAACCATAACCTCCCTACCCCCATAATACCGCTCTCCCACCCTCCACTGCTCCCAGGACATGAATCCTTATTTGCCACCATATCCTCATCCTACAGAACAGAGCCTGGAACATGGTGGGTGCTGCATAACTATTTACTGAATGAACAATGAGTGGCTCCAGCCTTCCCCGCATCTTCTGAAATAAACATGCCGTGCAGTGCCCTGACTCCTTTCTTTGTGGCAAGCCCCGTGGTTTCAGGAGAAGCTCAGGCCTAGGGTTCTGCCTGCTTGCCACCCCTTTGTTTGATCAGGGGTAATTCTGAGCACCTCTCTGAACCTCTCTTTACTCTCCTGGAAATCAGATGCTAGATTCTGTCTCAGAATGTTGGAAGTAATGACAGTGAGGTGCTTAGTGGGATGCCTGGCCCATGGCAGCAGTCAACACATGGGAGCATTATCAAACCAAGAGGGAGGCATGGGGGACCTTCCACAGAAGTAGGCTGATGCCGTGGTTCAGGGAGGCTCAGCCAAGCACAGACCACAGTTCTGACCTCACCCGGATGTCTCTTCCCTAGGGATTCCTCAATGCTCACTGTGACCTGCTCACTTCCAGGGAAGGGCACGGGCCTGGTGGGGAAAGTGTCAATCATCCCAGCTCAGCCCACTGCCATCTTTCCTTTTGTAGACTGAGGCTCCTCTTCTGATCCGGCCCTACTTGGCAGATATGACACTCTCTGAAGTTCACGTGGTCATGACTGGAGGCTATGCCACCATCGCGGGAAGCCTGCTGGGTGCCTACATCTCCTTTGGGGTAGGGACAGCCTTCCCTCTGCTTGGCTATGCTGAGATCCTGCAGTCTACCTCTGGGGGAATCCCACACAGAGATGGGATTGTTCTCTTGGGCCTGAAGCCTGAGCTGCTGGGCAGGCGGGAGGAGAGGCCTCCCCTGAGTGACACAGGTCCCACACCTAGCTATCCATGGAGGTCTGTCCTATTCCTCCCCACCTCTCTCTGGGGTTAAGTCCTTCCTCTGCTCTTAAATTATTGCTTTGCAACTGATAGAGCACAGTACATTCATAGGTCAAATTCCAGTCATGTGAATTGGTTCCTTAAATCAGCCACAACATTACTGCCTGGCAGATAGAAAAAAATCAAGAGTGTTACCTACAAATTGTTGGGTAATAATGTTTTACATTTATAAAATACCTTATTCCTATTTGTACTTTCATATGCAAATCTTTGAAAATCTTTCTTCTTCGTCTTCCTCCTCCTTCTCCTCCTCCTCATTCTCTCCTCCTTCTTCTCCTCCCTCCTCTTCATTCTCTCCTCCCTCCTC